>PVJI01012839.1:0-49980 GCA_004026765.1 Micronycteris hirsuta | reverse complement strand
GTTCATTCACTCACCCCCCCGGTGAGCATTCAGTGCCAGATACGTACCTCACTCAATCTCTGACAGCCGGGGACAGCTTGATCCTTATCCCCTTTCACAGGGAAGAAAACAGAGCTGTGGAGGCTCAGTGAGCCAAGGTCATGTAGATGGTAGGGGCTGGGATTCCAACGTGGGCTGTCTGACTCTGAAGCTTCTGAGAGCCAGTCCTGCGGGGGCCTCTGTCCTCTTCCTGCCCTCAGATAAATGCTGTCCTAACAGGGCGGGGAGAATCCTGAGAGCTGGAATGCATTAGGAGAAGACTCCAGGATTCGGGGCTCCTCCTTTTCTTCCTCAGCCTTTTTGCTCAGCCCTGCACCCCTCAGGGAAGTCCCTTGGCCTGCCTTAGGTTTCCCTCCCAGGCCCAGGAACGCTCACCTCCATCATGGGGTGCAGGGCAAGGAGGGCTAATTAACAGTCTGCTGAGGGCTTTGAAGATGAAAAGTAGCCTTTAAGTGGCAGCCTATTATCCCTAAGCTTCACGGAGAGGAACGAAATTCCGGGTTCCAAATGGAGAGTAAAAATCCTTCCACGAGGAGATAAAGGGAGGCAGGCGAGAGAGAGCAGGGCGGGGAGGGGGGGGATGGAGGGCAGGAGGGCAGTTTACTGGCGCCTCCAGTGTGCGGACCCCAGCAGACCCCAGCCATTTGGGGCTAAAAGCCTGTGACCTGGGTCGGTCTTAGTCTGGGAGGCCTTTTTTGTCTTTGGCTGCTGTCTCTGCCAGCAACCCGAGACTGCGGAGGAAGGGAGAACCAGGCCTCCCTTGAGGGGCCACTGGCCTGGGATAGCCAAGATCTGAGGCCCCCGGGGCAGATGGAAGTCTTGAAGGACCTGGGTGGGGAGTGGGGAGCCCTGAATTCTGGTTCTGGCTCTGCAGGCTCAGTTCCTGACTGTGGACAGGTCCCGCCCTCTCCGGGCTATTTGCTTTGGGAACTGACTTGCATGCCCCCTCTCTGCCCCCACACATGGAAAGCCCCTTGAGGGTGGGCAGTGTAAGCCCAGCATGGTGGAGCCCAGTGCCAGCACAGGGCCAGGGGTCTAGGGGCCCCCCTGGTGCTGATTTTCTGAGGTTCTTGGACTTCCCGTGTTTAGTCGGTCCCAGGTTGCCAGGCCTGGGAAGGAGATGCCGTCCTGAGCCCTCCAGCATTTTCCTGGCTGACAGTGCCTTGGGCGAGGCTGGGCCCTGAAGGAAGCCAGCCCCTCTCAGGAGCAGCGCTGAGGCCTGCACTCCCAGCTGCCCTCGTAGGCAGTGGGCTCCCTGAAGGCAGGACCCCCCCCCCCCCCGCAACCCTGTGCCCGCTACAGAGGCAAAGTCGCACTCAAACCTGAACTCCGGGTGTTAGCAATTCAACAGAGAGTCATGAAATTGAACTGGTAAAAAGGATTTTGGAAAATTCTCATCAAAAATTAAAACTTGATCCCAACTCCACTATTTGGACAAATCACATAATACCTCTCTGTGTTTCAGTTTCCTCGCCTATAAAATAGGGGTAGTGACAGGACCTACCTCATTAAGTCATTCTAAGATTATACGAGTTAATTCCTCTGAAGAACTGAGAACGGCTTGTGACATACAGTAAGTATTTAGTCACAGCTTATAATCAAAGCTCAGAAGAAAATAAACAAATCAAAACTAATGGGGGTGGGGGGGAGGTTATTCAGAGGCGACATCTCTGATGAGATCTGGGCTGAGCCCAGGAAGGTGGAAGGTGAAAGGAAGCCAGTGCCTTCCCATTGCTCCTGGCTGCCTCACCACCAACTCTTGCTAAGGTGTAAATGGTTAACTGCAGGTTTGAGCCTGGAAGCGAGATTAGTAACCAGCAGGGAGGAGGGAGGCTGAGAGCCGTGTGGAGTCCCTAAGGGAGGAAGGGAAGGATGGTGCCGGAAAAGGAGAGGGCTTGGGAAGGCGGTGGAGTCTTTCAGAGGTAAGGACGAGAACTGCAGCGTTCAAGAGCTTCAGTAAACACAGAAAGCCAAGCTCGGAGGCTGGAGGAGAAACCCCCATGGGTGAGAAGGAAGGACACGTGCCTCAGTCCTCTCTGCCCCGGAGACAGGCAGCAATTCAAGGCGAGGGAAGCAGAGAGATGAAAATCGCTTGCTACAGTGAGGAGGATGCAGGGAGACGGCATCATTTCTAACCAGAACAGGCAGAGGTGGGGCTGCGTGCAAGTCCCCCAAGAGGGAGGACGCTACCCCTCCCATTCTCACAGCTGTCCCAGGCACCCCCACACCCTGAAGAGCCCCCACTCTGCGTCCCACATTCTACTGAGCTCTGAGGAGAGACCCGAGAAATAAGCCTGTGACCGCAGAGGTGGTCAGGCCCCGGAAGGAGAGGAGGCCTGCCTGGGGAAGTCCGCTTGCAGTGAGACCTGAGGAATAAACAGGGAGGGAAGCGTGTTCCTGGCAAAAGGAACAGCCTGTGCCGTGGTGAGCGTACATTTATAACTGGCCCCGGGGCGAAGGGGCAGCTGATGGGCCATGTTTGCTGACTTCCGTGGTGTGAGCACTTGTGCTGAGGCAGAAGGTCACTGACAGGGGTGGTCATCAGCCCGTGCGTGGGTGCCGGCTCCGGCCCATCCCTGGGGCGGGAGGCCCAAGGTGGGCAGGCACTGGGGTGGTTGCAGGAATGGAAGCCCAGCCAGGGGCACTAGAGGAGGTCGCTGGCTTGGGGAGGGGGTGTGGGCTTTCGCCTCCAAGTAGCACGTGTAGATTGTGACCACAGGTCTCTGCTTCATCTCCCCTTTCCCCTCCGAGCTCTGTCAGGGCACTTCCTGGGCCCAGCATTCCTGGTGTTAAGTAATGAGGAGAGAATTAATTGGATCCTCACAGGAGCAGTTGCTGACTTTTCATCTGGTGAAAGCAGGGCAGGTGCTCTGTAACCATGGATGATGGGACATCCCTGGAAGTGCCTCTGACTACTTCTCAATGGCAGGACCCAAGTCACGATCAAGCTATTGGTTCACCAGCCCTTCTGCCTGAAGAGGTCCAGCTGGGCAGCAGGCTGGGTGTGGGGGCGTGGTGAAGGGTAAGATGCCGATCCCACCTGTGCCCCTGCAAAGGCCTGGCCCCGAGAGCTCTCAGGCTGCGGGGCATCTCTCCGTCCCCAGTTCAGGCAAGGCTAGAGCTAGGCAGAGGATGGTAGGTAGGCAGAGAGCTGCAGCAGCTGCAGCCCCGGCTCCAGGCGCGTGGGACGATCAGCCACTCACGGGAAGGAAGAGGCGCTTGGAAAGGGCGGGACTGAGTGGTGGGACCTTGGGGACAGGACATCTTCCCTTCCCACCCTGCCCCTCACCCTGTATCTGGGATCCTGCAGCTGGGCCCTCCTAGTCTTCCCAGGCTAGACCTGCCCTAAAAATTCCCTAGGCTCCACTTGTTCACCCCGCTCCCCTCCTCCTAGCAACCACTAATCATTTTGCAGTTTCCATATTTCTGCCTTTTCCAGAATGTCATATCGTTGGAATCATACAATCCTACAGCTTGTGGGACGTAAATCATACAGCCTTTTCCGACTGGCTCCCTTCACTTAGTACTGTGCATTTAAGCTTCCTCCATGTCTTTTCCTGTGTTGATAACTCATTTCCTTTTAATGCTGAAAAATATCCCATTGCTTAAATGTCTCGGTTTCTCTATCCATGCTCCTTCTGAAGGACATCTTGGTTGTTTTCGAGTTTTGGCAATGATGAATAAAGCTGCTATAAACACCCATGTGCAGGTTTCTGTGTGGACATAAGTTTTAAACTCCTTTGGGTAAATACCAAGGAGTACAATCGCTGAATTATATGCTAAGAATATGTTTAGTTTTGCAAAGTGGCTGAATTCGTTTGCATTTCCACCAGGGAATGAGAGTTCCTATTTCTCCACACCCGTGCCAGCATCGGGTGGTGCCGGTGGTCTAGACTGGGGCCCTTCTAATGGGCGAGCGGGGAGCGGTATCTCATTGTTGTTTGGGTTTGCATCTCCTTGGTGGCATATGATGTAGAACATCTATTCCTGTGCTTACTTACCACCTGTATTTCTTTTGTCTGCTTTTTCAATTGGGCGGTTCATTTTCTTATTGTCGAGTCCCAAGAAATCTTTGCATATTTTGGATAACATTCCTTTATCAGATATGTCTTTTGCAAATATTTTCTCCCAGTCTGTGGCTTATCTTCTCATTCTCTTGATGAGCTAAATTCTTCATTATTAAAACAGTTACTCTTGCCCTGGCTGGTGTAGCTCAGTGGATTGAGTGCAGGCTGCGGACCAAAGGGTCGCCGGTTCAATTCCCAGTCAGGGCACATGCCTGGGTTGCAGGCCAGGTCCCCAGTGGGGGCCACGTGAGAGGCAACCACACACTGATGTTTCTCTCCCTCTCTTTCTCCCTCCCTTCCCTTCTGTCTAAAAATAAAGAAATAAAATCTTAAAAAAAAACAATTACTCTTTAATTAATTACTTGATGATGATTTAAAAAAAAGAAAAAGAAAAAAAACAAAAGAAAAAAGAAAACAAAAACCAAAACACCTAGCAGGGGTGTCCAGACAGTCAGCCTCTCTGGGCCACGCTGGAGGAAGAAGGGTTGCCTTGGGCCATGTGTTAAATACATTGCAACATGGAATCACACACAAAATATCTCGTAATGTTTGAAGTAAATGTACAATTTTGTGTTGGGCCGCATTCATAGCCATCCTGGGCCACATGCAGCCATGGGCTGCAGATGGGACACCCCTGAGTCTTACTGTGTATACAACATGTTGATTAAAAAAAAAAGATAGAAATAAAAGAAAAAATATCCTCTACGGATGATCATAATGACGACTACAGTGACAACTGTTCCCATCTTTGTAACTTGCTGTGACCTGGGTGCTCAGCAACTGCCTCAAGTCACCCTGCCTCCGAACCCGGCAGAGGGTAGACATTCTCATCTCCACCCGACAGACACTAAAGAGGAGCCCCAGACTGCACAGGAGCAAGGACTGGACACAGCCTTCAAACCCAGCACGGTCGGTTCCGCAGCCCTAATTCAAAATCAGGCAACTTCAGACTGTGCAGTTTTCATCTTAACTTTCCCCAGTGGGAGGTTCAAGTGCAGTTCATGTGTCTCCCACCCCCGGACCCTCTTCATTTTTATCATAGTTTCTCAACTTGACAATTGGCCTGGGAGATAGGCTTTTTAAGAACAAATTGAGACTCTGAGGGGTTAGGTGACTTGCCCAAAGTCGCACAGCCAGCCAGTGTGTGACCTCGGACAAACCACTTTCCTAGCATCCCCACCCTGTGCTGCCAGAAGCCACAGTCCAGTTCTTCCCACTGCTTCAGGGGGCCCCCCAGATCTCCCCTGGGCTGAATTTTTCTGTCACCTCCTGTCTTGCTCCCCTACCCTCTTCCCCCACCTCTCCTTCTGTGGCTACTAAAAGGATCATTCTAAACTTCTAGCCCAATCACGGTGCTCCCCAGTGATGGTCCTGTGACCTCCATCTGTCCTCAGTAGGATCCCAGCACTTCCTGGCACCGTGCCACAGGGCACCAGCATCCTCTGTCTTCTGCCTCTGCAGACTCGCTCCTACCCTCCACTCATGCCTTCTCCACTGAGTCAGACTTCCTGCATCTGCTTTTTCTTGAGCCTGCAGGATTCTGTCCACGTGGCTTCTCTGCCTGGCGCTCAAGCCCCTCCTCTGTTACCCACTCCACCAGAGCCTGGAAGAGCTGGAGGTGGTGCCTCTCTTCCCATGGTACAAGGAGGGGCACTGACTCGCGTCTAGGGCAATGCCCAGTGCTTCATTCAAGTTCTGTTTAAATCCTAACAATTCTGTGGTAGGCATCCCTGGCCCCATTTTGCGGAGGAGTAGACTGAGACTTAAGAGACACTAAGTAACTTGACTAAGGCCACAGAGTGGGTACATGGCACAGGCAGGATTTGAAACACTATCTAACTTCACATATAAGAGTTCTGACCTCATCACTGACTCCTACCCTCCCAAACCCTACCCATCCCCTACCCCAACTTGCTTCTACGGCATTTCTCCATGATCACACTTCATGGTGCTCTTTCATTTTCTATAGACTTTTTAAAATCAGTTTTAGGTTTTCAGATAAGTTGAGCAGAGAATACATAGAATTTCTATACATCCCTCACTCCCCCTCCCCAGTTTCCCCTATTATTAACACTTTGTATTAGTATACTACATTTTTTGTGACTCATGAGCCAATGTTGATACATTATTAACCAAAGCCCAAAATTTACATTAGGTTCACTCTTGGTGTACATTCAATGGGTGTGACATGTATTCGCCATTATAGTGTGGTGTGGTACAGAAGAGTGTCACTAAAAATCCTCTGTGCTCCATCTATTCATCCCTGCCTTCCCCCAACTTCTGGCCACCACTGATCTTTTCATTGTCTGCATAGTTTTCCCTTTCACAGAACGTCATATAGGTGGACTCATACAGCATGCGCTTTCTCAGATTGGCTACTTTCACTCAAACACATGCTTTTATGTTTCCTCCATGTCTATTCATGGCTTGATCGTTTATTCCTTTCTATCACAGAATAATATCCCATTATATGGATATATCACAGTTCCTTTATCCATTCACCTGCTGAAGTTCATCTTGGTTATGTCCAAGTTCTAAAAAGTATAAATAAAGCTGCTATAGAAGTCCCTCCTGGTGTGTGCAAGGGGCCGTCACCTGGACCACTCGGTTGGCCACAGGCAGATTAAAAGACTTCTGGCCAAGATGGAGACGTAGGTAAACATGCTTCGCCTCTGCACACAACTAAACTACAAAACAAACACTACCCAGATTCATCAGAAAATCGAGCTCTATGGAAGTCCAACAACCAAGGACTTAAAGAAGCCACATTCATCCAGACGGGTGCCTTTTCTACAACAGGCCACACTACTAAGACAGGGAGTCAAAGCAGCTCTACCTCATACACAGAAACAAACCCAGGGAGGCTGCCAGATTGAGGAGACAAAGAAATACGGCCTAAATGAAAGAACAGAGCAAAACTCCAGGAAAAGAACTAAATGAAATGGAGATGAGCAACCTATCAGAGGCAGAGTTCAAAACACTGGTTATCAGGATGCTCAAAGAAATCACTGAGAGCTGCAGCAAAAAAGACCCAGGCAGAAATGAAGATTGCATTAAGTGAAATAAAGAAAAATCCACCAACAGTGGAGGGGATGAAGCTGAGATTCAAATCAATGATTTCCAAATCAGTGGGTTCCATAAGGAAGAAAAAAGCATTCAATCAGAACAGCAAGAAGAAAAAAGAATTAAAAAAAAAAAAAAAAACAAGAATAGAATAAGGAACCTCTGGGACATCTCCAAACGAGCCAATATCCAAATCACAGGGGTACCATAAGGAGAAGAGGAAGAACAAGAAATTGAAAACTTACTTGAAAAATAATGAAAGAAAGCTTTCCTAATTTGTTGAAGGAAATAGACATGCTATCATTTAGAATTACAGGCCAGATAACATGCATCCCTGACAAGGTAAAGCTAAAGAGGGTCCTCATCATTAAGCCATTATTATATGAAATGTTAAAGGGTAACATATAAGAAAGAGAAGATCAAAACTGTGAACTTAAAATGGCAACAAATGCACAACTATCAACAACTGAATCTAAAAGTAAACTAAGCAAACAACCAGAACAGGAACAGAATCATAGAGACGGAGATCATTCTGAGGGTTACCAGTCGGGAGGAGGAAGGGGAAAAGGTACAGGGATTAAGAAGCATAAATGGTAGGTACAAAATAGACAGGGGGATGTTAAGAACAGTATAGGAAATGGAGAATCCAAAGAACTTATATGCATGACCCATGGACATGAACTGAGGGGGGGTTGCTGGAGGGAAGGGGCGTACCAGGCAGAGGGGGGCAAAGGGAGGAAAACTGGGACAAAGGCAATAGCAAAACCAATAAAATACATTTTTTAAGAAAGAAGTCCCTCCTTATCCGCGGTGTCACTTTCCGTGGTTTCAGGTACCCACAGTCCATCTCAGTCCACAAATATTCGATGATAAATTCCGGAATAAACAACCCACTCAGTTTGCATCGCACCCTGGTCTGAGCAGGGCGATGAACCCCCACGGTGCCCGACTCCCTCACGCCCAGGATGTGAGTCATCCAGGCGGCCTGCGTACCACGTGCTGCACACTATCCTCCTGTGAGTCACTTGGTAGCCAACTCAGCGGTCAGACCAGCTGTGTGGGACCGCAGTGCCGGTGTTCCGGAAGCCTCACACAGCGTCACAGTGCCCGCGTCATTCACGCGTCCCTCTCGTCACGCAGACATTGCGGCAGCCCACAGCAACGCAAGGAGGGCTGACGCGGAGGACAATGAGATATTTTGAGAGAGGTCGTACCCCCATAACTTTTAAGACCGTACGTTATAATTGCCCTATTTTATTATTAGGTATTACTGTTGATCTCTCTCTGTGCCTAATTTATAAATTAAACTTTATCATCGGTATGTGTGTCTGGGGAAAAAACAGTACAGACAGGGTTCAATACTATTCGCAGTTTCGGGCATCCACGGGGGGGGGGGGTCTTGAAACGCATCCCCGGTGGATAAGGGGAAACTCTACATAAACACTTGTGTGCAGCATTTGTGTGGATGTAAGTTTTCGGTCAATACCAAGGAGAATAGTTACTGAATCCTCATGATGCTCTTTTACCCGGTGTCCCTCCCTCTCTCCCTATCCCAGCTGGAGAACTCTTGGGAGGCGAAGAATGTATCTTGTACTTCTCTGTCTCCAAGATTCACACACAAGAGGTCCTCAACGCGCGTCTGTTGAAATAAGAGAACTGCAAAGAGACCATCGTATAGCGCAGATTTTCCGGGGCCCTTTAAATTCCCTATCGTTTTATTCCTCGCCACCAAACAAAGATTGAAAATGCGTATGTCAGCTTTCCGTGTTAGGACATTTCACAACCTTTTTCTACAAAGTCCTTCGTCGACTACACAGTTGCTGGAAGAATCACGAGAGGGGCCCGGATGCTGCGTCAGGCGTGTTCTCTTGAAGCTTGGTGTCTGTCCTCCAATCACACAAACGCAGGCCTGGGACTAGCCCACCTGAGTTCCTTCAAGCTAGGCTGTGCTAGGACGCCCACCAGATGAGCCCCCTGCCCCCACCCTCCCAGGGAAGGTGGGCTGAGAGGGCAGCGGTTGGGGGAAGGCCAGGTCTCCGTAGGCTGAGGTCCCACTCACAGAACGGGGCCCCAGGACCCAGCAACACGAAGGAGGAGGGTGGGAGCACCCTCTCTCCCTTCACCAAAGATGCCCTTTTGTACTTTGTATCTTTCTAAAACTGTTCATTTTACCGTTTTTGTTATAAGAACATTCTCTGACTACTTATCGTGTGCTGGGCACTAGGCTAAGTCTTTTTAATAGACTGATTTAATTCAACATAGGCCAGTTCTATAGGGACTGTTATTATCCACATTTACAGAGTCTATTCAATCCACAAATACGTACTGAGTATATACCGCATACCAGGCACTGCTTTAGGTCTATAAGAGAGAGCAAGGCAGAGTCCCTGACCTCATGGAGTTGACATTCCAGGACAGGGGACAGACAATCAACCCAAGGGAACTTTCTGTTTTGTTGGAAGGTGACAGTCTGACCTCAGAAAAAGTAGAGTAGGAAAGGGGGCCGGGCGCGGTGCGAGCAGCACGGGGCCAACTTATACTAAAGAGAGCAGGCAGGGTGAGCCTTGTTGAGAAGCAACAATTTGAGAGAAAGTTAGCCAAGTGGCTTTCTGGGGAAAGAACCTTCCAGATCGAGGGTGTAGCCAGAGTGAAGGTCCAGAGGCAGAAAGGTGTCAGAGGGGGAGGCCAGTGGGGTGAGTGGGGCAGAGGGGCGATGGGGCTGCTCACGGAAGGCCTGGTGGGCCCCTGTGAGGGCCTGTGCTTTTCCTGGAGAAAGATGGAGAGCCAGGCTGGGTTTTGAGCAACAGAGTGACCTGATAATCCTGACTTCCCTGGTAAGAGCCGACTGCAGCGCAGCACGGAAGCGTAGAAACCCAGAAGCCCGCTGGGGGCTGCCGCCTCCATCCAGCAGAGACACACGGTGGCTGGGACCTGCCGCTGGCAGCGGAGGGAGTGACTCGAGGTGGGGTCTGGGACCTTCCTGGAAGGTGGGAGCCGCCGTGATTCTCTGAGGAAACTCTTGTTCCCATGAGAGATTTGAGATGGAAGTCCCTACCCGGGACCTGCACTAAGGGACTGCCCCGTGGGGAAGATTCCGAGTCCACTTCTTTCCTAGGTAGGCTGGTGGATGTAACCCCCTTGCCCACCCAGAGTGGAAAGCACCTCTTAGAGCTCCCCTTTCCCAGCAGCACGGGCCTCAATCCCAGTTCCTCTTGGTGTGACCATCGATGGCACAATGATGGCCGCTTCCTATTGCACTCCCCAAGTGCTGACCTCCCAGTCACCCGGGCAGGCATTCCAGTTAAAGAGGAAGCGGAACCGGAAGTAGAACTCCTACCCTAGCATCCTTATCCCCTCCTGGCAGCTGAGGCAGGCGTGGGGGTGGGGGTGGGGGGAGCAGAGGAAGGTGTTCCTCTTAGAATTACTGAAAACCATTAGACATCATTTTGTTTTTTTGCAAAATCTCTGCTTCGGTGCAGTTAATTGAGCATTGTACAAGCTACTACTGTGTGCCTCCCACTGAACTAGGTATTGTTTGCATATAAGACGTTAAGTTCAGCCTTTGGTAGAAGCAGCACTGTGCTTGACTAAGAAGATCTGGGTAGTTGTTCTGCAGTGAGCGTCTGCATGACCACAGACATGCCAGGAAACCATCCAAGCTTCTATTGCATCATTTGCAAAATGGGGACAGTGGTATCTATCCAAGGGAGCATAAATGTAAAAGTGACTTTATAAAGTGAAAAACATGGGTCGAAGATCTGGTGAATGCTCCCAGCCTGGGGGAGGGGCGCTCACACACCCAGCTAACCACTGGAGGGAGGACACCAACACCGGTAAGGATGCCCCAGGAGCCCAGATGGGGCGTGACTCATTCTGACCAAGGGGTGACAGTGAAGACGTCATAGAAGAAAGCACCTTGGAGACTGGATGGGATTCTATGCGCTTAAGTGGAGAAGAAAGGACATTCCAGGAGTCAGGAACACACAGGCAGAGGCAGAGGTGTGAATGTACCCTATGCATGGCTATCGGCAGCTATGGAAGGGTTTGGAGCAGGGCAGCGGGAGGACCAGATTTGCCTTAGAGATCACACTGGCTCCCTAGGGAGGGATGGTGTGAAATTGCTGTGGCCCAGCTGAGCAGTCCTAAGGCTTGGACCAGCTCCCTCTCCAGAGGAGAGAGGAAGCCTGCCGCGGTTCCCCCTGCAGTCCAGATGTGCAGGGGAAAGGCAGATGGAAATGGGGAGCTAGTGTGAGCAGAGCCTGGGCCAGAGGAGCCAGCTGGCTGCCCACACAAACCCCCAGCCATCCCAGCCCATCCCCAGCCCCTGGGAGCCTAGAGACCTGTTTGTTTTCCTTGTAAAGAGGGGGAGCCCTGCCCTTTGTAAGATTTCTGCTGGGGTAGGAGCGAAATGTCTACTTGTGCTGCTGCCTGGATTTCCAGCTATTGACACAGCCTCTGACAATGAAAGCAAAGGCCAGGGGAGGCAGAGACAAGGTGGCTGATTAAAATGTTCTTCCCCTGGGTTGCTCAGCCCTGCCCTGGGAAGGCTAGCTGGAAAACCCGGGGAGGAACCCTCTCCTCCAGAGAGGCAGGCCAGCCAGTAAGAGGCGGGGCTTTGAAAATGACTGGGGATTTTCCGCACCCCCACCCAGTCCAGCTGATCCAGCTCCTCCATACACTGCTCTCGTTGTTTCCTGCCCCCCAACCAATAACCAGGGTCACTTTGATGACTGTCATTTCTTTGAGGCTCAGTTTTGTTTCTAAAACAAGGCAACAATATTACCCCTTCATGGGGTTTATTCTAGGTCAGATGCCCTAAAGAATGGACTCAGATGGAGCAGGGTTGCTGTAGAAAACATAGGGCACCCACCCAGTAAAATTTGAATATCAGATCAACAATGAAGAATTTGTTTTGGTATAAGTATGTCCCATGTAATATTTGGACATGCTTATCTTAAAAAAAATTGTTCATTGTTTAACCAAACTTCTAATTTAAATGGGTGTCCCGTATTTGTATTTGCTTAACGCGCACCTGTAGGGCGGAGACTGTTCACACACAGGGGGTTCATTGAGGAGCCTCTTAGGGTCAGCAGCTGCCCCGGAGCCCGGACAGCAGAGCACAGGAGAGGGAGGGGCAGGGCTGGGATGCCGTCTCACAAAGGTCTCCGCCAACCCGACCCGGGGGTGGAGGGATCCCTGGAGCTGGGCTGGCCTTTAGGAGCTGCCCCAAACTGAAGCTAGGGCTCTGGGCCTGTATCCTCCCACATCCCACTTGTCATTGGATTCTGGCTTTCCTGAAGAAGGCATGACCTGGGCGAGGTGGCTCTGCTGAGGGCAGTTTAGGAGAGGGACTCAGCTCAGCACTGCCAGCCCCCAAGACTCCCATCATCGGGGGACACAGAGACTTCAGTCTCGAGGAGAGGTTGGGCAGCAGCCCACCGCAGCAACCTGGACCCAGTGCTTTCCAGTTGGATGAGACAGTTGTGCAAACAGCTTGGTTTAGTAGTCAGTAGTCCGTGGCTTCAGCATCCCCCAGTAAAAGTCAAGCCACTTCCCTGGCCTTCAAGGCCATCAGCTGTCAAGTTCAAGTTGTTTGCTCTTCCAGTCTCCCTCAGCTTCTTTTGGGAAGTCCTTTCCAAAATCAGGCCTGTTGACTTAACATCTATGGTGGGGGGCAGAGCATGGTCACAGTTCCCCCTGTGCATTGATGACCAACTCCGCGTAGCCTTCAATTTTGCAGATCCCAATCAAAAGCATAATGCTGGTCTTCTCCTATGATTCTGTCTCAAGCCCAGATCCCAGTAGCAGCTGTGGGGGCTTTGGTCTTCCCCTGTCTGGGTCTGACCACGTTCTTCTCTTCGTGAGGCTCTATGAGGCTGCAGTGAATTGGTCTGGAGAAGACACACGTCGTCATTGGCTAAAAGGGGACACCTGCATTACCAGCTGTGGGGGCTCTGGCTCCCAGGGTCCTCTGGGTTTAGCCTTCGTAGACTAGGAGGCTTCGGGCAGGTGGGCGGGGCTGCCTCTCTGTCAGGCCCTTGCGAGCTCTGGATGAGCAAGTTCACAACCTCACCCCCCACCCCCACATCCCACACCCCCACATCCCACACCCGTGACCCACTGAACCCACCTACCCTCCCTGCATTCTCCCTTTTCAAAGACCACAGGGACCCTCCCACAAACACTGACCTCCAGCATCTGGGCCTCTGAGTCTGAAGCCTCCCTTTTGTCCACTAACGTGAGACATACTAAAGTTCTGGGAGAAGAGATCTGGGCCTCGTAGAAAAGTGTCTAAGTTTGGATGTAGATAGAGAGACTGAGGAACACATTGAGACAGGACACAGTGGTGGATGTCCCCTCGTTCACTCAGAGTCACTAACAGTCGTTGGAAGCTTGCTGCCAGCTGGGCCATCCTGCTTAAGTCTCACAACCCCCTTGTCAGGAAGGTACTGTTAACATCCCCATTCTACAGATGAGGAAGCTGAGGCTTAGCAAAACAAGCGCCTTGCCCGAGGTCCTATAGCATTCCACCCCCCTGTCTCCCAGAAGCACTTGAGCTCTGACCGGTAGAGGTGTGCCCTCTGCTAGGTGGCACGGTTTATCTGTTTCTACTCAGGCTTGATGGCCTTGAGTCCCTGTTATTTTCCATCGCTATTCCTGTGAAACACTCGACAGCGAGGAAAGACAGAACACACCAAAAGCACAAGCCAGCGACGGGCACCGGCAGAGGTTTGCTGGAAGGAGCAGGAGGGCACCAGGCAGGGCTCAGGTGCGGAGAGCAGGAACCATTCTAGCTTTGTGACCTAGACGACATTCAGCCGAAGGAATTAGCCCCTGAGACGCCCCTGAAAAGGCTAGAGGAAGGCGGGGTGGGCATCCAGGAGCTGGAGGGGCTGCCTCCTTCTTTAATTGTGGTTAAACACACACACACACACACACACACACACACGCAATTTACCACCTTACCCAGTTTCAAGTGTACAGTTCAGTGGTGTTGACTCTGTTCAAATTGTTGAGCAACAGAGCTCTAGAACATTTTCAGCTTGCAAAACTGAAACTCTGTACCCCTGGAACAGCGATTTTCCCCTCCCCCAGCTCCTGGCAACCACCATTCTACTTTCTGTTTCTATATGAGTCTGACGACTCTGGATTCCTCCTATAAGTGGAATCGTGCAATATTTGCCTTTTTTTTTTCCTGGTGGCTAGGTTATTTCCCTTCGCGCAATATCTTCGAGATTGATTCATATTGTAGCATGTGATGAGAGTTACTTTTGTTTACCCCTTTATCTGTGGATAAACATTTAAGTTGCTTCCTCTTCTTGGCCATCGTGAGTAACGCTTCAATGAACATAGGTCTGCAAATATCTCTTAAAGATCCTGCTTCTGATGATTTGGGATACACACCTAGAAGTACAATACTGGGTCTTAACGATCGTTCTATTTGCAATTTTTGGAGAAAATCCCATACTGTTTTCCATAGTGGCTATACCGCTTCACTTTCCCACCAACTGTTGCAGAAAAGCTCTAAGTTTTCATATATCATCACCAACACGTTATTTTCTGTATGTAAAGTAGCTATTCCAATAGAGTTGAGGTGACATCTCATTACAGTTTTTATTTCATTTCCCTAATGATTCATGAGGTTGAGCATGTTCTCATATGCTTCTTGGCGACTTGTATACCTTCTGTGGAGAAATGTGTATTCAAATCCTTTGCTCATTTTTTCACTGGGTACAATTAGAAAATTATTTCCTCTTGTTAAGTAAAAGATCTTTATATATTCTGAGTATTAGCCCCTTATTCGATGTATGATTTACAAGTATTTTTTTCCTGTCCATAGGTTGATTGTTTCCTTTGATGCCCAGAACTTTTTAAGGTCGACATAATTACATTTGTTTACTTTTACTTCTGTTGCTGGTGCTTTTCCCTGTTTTCCTCCAGGAGTCTTGTAGGGAAATCTGCCTCCATCTCACACAGCCAGGGAGATGGGGTGATAGATGGCCACCTCTCAGACCTCTAACTCCAAGCTCTCACCACCCCTGAACCCCCACCACACTTTCCCGTGACATTTCTGAAGCGACTGAGTAGACACTGGAACATGGGTGCAGAGCAAACCGCCACCTTCACAGATACGTCACCAGCCCGAAACGACGAGGGGAGCCCCGGATGACCTCTGCCACACTGCTGCTTTCTAGTCTTGCTTGGGAGCATCTAATTGTGGAAACATATTTTCATTCAGGGCCCTAGCAATGAAGAAGCGTGATGTTTCGCTGGCAGTGCAAGGAAGTGCCCAGTAAGGAGGCAGGAACAGAGGAGGAGAGCTGGGGGCCAGGGTAATGAAGTAGATGATGTATCCGAAAGTGCCAGACCCCTGCTTAGCCCTGAGCAGAGCATTATTATAAACTGTGGCCTCCCAGGCATAAAGGAACGGGGGATGGGTGAGGCCGGGGGCACTGGGGAGAGGAGTGCAATGACTATGGGCACCGACGGCCGCTGGGCAGGGCTGGTGTGGCATCCCAGGTCTGCAATGCAGGCACCAAGTGCCTCGAGCAGGTCATTGGGCCTCTCTCTTCTCTTCTGTAAAAAAATAGCAGGGGCGGGGTGGGAGTGGTGGCGGTGGCAAGGAGAGAGGTGGCCCTAAATAATCCGCAGCTCTCTCCTTCTGGGCTGCCTGGCCAGCCAACCTGCTCTGGCCCTGGAGAGTCTCCCTTCCCTCTTAGGCTTTTTCTTTTTCTTTTTTTTTTTTAAGATTTTATTTATTTATTTTCTGAGAGAGGAGAAGGGAGGGAGAAAGAGCAATGTATGGTTGCCTCTCACATGGCCCTCATCGGGGACCTGGCCTGCAACCCAGGCATGTGCCCCGACTGGGAATCGAACCGGGACCCTCTGGTTCCCAGCTCGCGCTCAGTCCACTGAGCTACACCAGCCGGGCCCTCTTAGGCTTTTTCACAAGAGCGAAGGGGAAGCTGAAATGAGAGCTGAAGGGCTCCCTAGGCATGAGACGGCACAACAGGGTCCTGTTCTATGATGTCATCGGGACCCTTTCTATGACCTTCTCTGTAAGCAGGAAAAAATTCTGTCATTACAGCTGAAAAGGTCTGACCCATTTAATACTGGTTCTACAATTCCTTTTTTGCCCCAGAACCTCCCCACTGTCTTCCCGAACAAAATATTTTGTAGAACCTAACCTATACAACATGAAAATTGCAACCTTTTCCATGGAAGCGGAGGAAGGGCTCCCTGCAGCCACTCTCTTCACGTCCCCACCTTCCTCCAGCCCGTCCACTTCTGCAGATCTCGGGGTACCTTTTGGGCACCACTGGAAAACCACGGTTTTATGTAAACAGTTCATTCCAATTCTGGCAGAAGGCCCAATTCTGGCAGAACTTGTCATTACCAACTTGTATGGTGCTGAACATTTAACTCTCTCTGGTCCTCAGGTTTTTTTGTCTCTTTTTTAAAGTTATTTTTAATTGAATTTGTTGAGGCGACACTGGTGAACAAAATTATATCAATTTCAAGGGTAAAATTGTTGCATTGTGCATTCACCACCCCGAGTCACATCTCCTTCCATCACCGCTTATCCCCCCTTTACCTTCTCCTCCTACCTCCCCTCACCTGATCTCTTAAATGGGGATAATTTTTCCTGCTCTACAGGTTGTGTCCTGCCTGAGCTCATAGCTGGACCAATGCTTTAAGCTGCAAACACAGGAACAAATGGTGTTGGTTGTTTGTACCTTGTTTATCCTGCAGATGTTTTGTAGTGGGTTAGTGGTCAAATGATAAGTTAAACCTCCAGACTTTCAAAATGAGTCTCGTTTTGCAACTTTATTCCAACATCAAAATCTGACATGGTCTATCTGCCTTATTTCCTCCTTTCTTACAACTGAAGCTCCCCTCCTCTTTTTCTGTCCCTATCTTTCCATCTTCCCCGAATTCTATCATCTCCCTGCAGGCTGGGGTTTTAGTCTTCAGGGTCCTCTTCTTTCTTCCCGCTACCCCCTGCCCTGCCCTGCCCGTCCTTCGGTGGTTGCTTCAGACTCCCTCCTACAGACCCTCAGTTCCAAGAAGGTCACCCCCCCAAAGAAGGTAAAGTATACACCATTCCTGGGCCACGTCTCCTCTCCCCTAACGCCCAATTGCACATGACCTTGACCTCTTTAGCCTTCCACCTTGATGTCTCTCAGAGGTAAGCCAACAGCTACTTGTCTGACTATTTTCCAGTGTAACACAGATGCCCAGAGGGCCCAGTCTTGTAGGAGCTACTGAGGGACCTCAGAACCTCCTCTGGAGCCAACTCTTCACAGACAGACTTCATTTGAATGACTGCACAATTGCTCACTTATAGGGCTACCTTTAAATTGGCTTAATCTGTACATAAGGTAAGAAAGATCCCAGAGCCAGTTCGTTTTACCGGCTCTTTTTTTTTTTTTTTTTTTTTTAATTGTAGAGAGCACTGAGACTAGAGAAAAGAGAAGAAAAGGGGTCTGACAACCCTGGTAAAGAATTTGAAGACAGAGGGTCTGAGTTCAACAATTACTCCTTCCCTGCCTGCACACACGTTTTCCTTCTTGTATCTCAGTTTGCTCATCTGCAAACTGGGGACAGCGCGAACTACCCTACTTGTTAAGATTGAATGAGGTAGTATCTGTCAGGGTTCCCCAGCCTCAGGGCTATTGGTATTGGGGACTGGGCACTTTGCCGCGGGGCTGTTTTGCGCACTGTAGGATGTCTATAGGCCTCCCTGGCCTCTACCGACTAGATGCCAGCAGCACCCCTACCCTGACTTGTGACAACCAAATATATTGTCCAATGTCCCCTTGGGAGCAAAAAGCACTTCCTGTTGAGAACCACCTGTGTATGTAAACTTCACTGTTATTGCGCTCATGTGGCAAACACAGCGGACCGAAAGGACAGAAAGTTGAGAGCAGATTTGGAAGTGAAAATCAAGGCTGTCAGTCAAATCTCCTCTCCTCTCTCCTCCCCACACCCCACCCACCATACAGGACCAGGTGGGCTTGGTGAGAGTCCTGCCGTAATTGCCCAGGTGACCCAGAGCATTCCCTTCCACTGGCCCGGATCGCCCTTGCTGCATGGGCCTCACCCTTGTAAAATTGGATGCATTAATACCAGCAAAATATTTCTTAATCTCCTAAGCCGCTGCTTTGAATCCTTAAAAAGGAAAGAAAGAAAGGGCACAAATCTTTTAATTAGGACGCCCAATCACTTGAATAAATATTTACCCGGTTGGACATGAGGCATGGAAACCCAGGGCCGTCCGTCAATAGAGGTCAGCCCAGGGCACCTCAGGAACCACGGGGTGCAGCTCGGCTCGGCAATGGATGGCGTGTTGGGAGGATGTTCCCAGTCATGCTTATGCGAAAGACAGGTGAACAAACACATCTCGTGCCTGCTCTGCACACCGGCCCCCCACGAAGCCCAGGTGGACAGCAGGGCCTCCGTGTAAATCACTGCGTGGCTTCCCTAGCTTTCTGGAGAGAAGCGGTGGCTTTCTCTGCCAGTTGGGCCACCAAGCAAACCAAACTATCCTCACTGTTCCCTGAGTGTCCTGGCTGGGCACCTGGGCCCTTTCTGGAACTCTCCCCTTCCCTCTCTCCTTGGCCACACCTAGGGCCACCCTCCACAGGCAGCTCCCCTGTCAACCCCCACCCTTCCACCCTGTACTGCTTCCCTGTGTAGACTCTGTGTAGCTCTTAAGGGTCTACACGCCGGCTGGAATCGGGAGCTGTCTGGCCTTGTGTATGTCCCAAAGGCAAGGGCTCCACTTAGATTTTGGTACCTACCAAGTGGTCTTACACAGAGCAGGCTTTCTGTCATGTCTTACCAGGTCAGCAGTCAAGGGCCACTGTTCCCATTTTGCAGACGTGGACACCAAGAACCTGAGAGGGAGGGTCCTTGGGCCTCCTGATGCGTGTGCCGGAGCTGCCACGCGACACTGCCGCTTGGATTCCTCTCTTCTAGCATTAGGAGTCTTCAGAGACAGATTTCATCGCAGCCTGAAATGGACGCGGGAATGACGGAAGCAAGCTCTTAGCTTCCTTCTTCGAGGAGCAAAGATGCCTTGTCAGATGGCAACACGCAGAAAGAATCCAAGGAGAGAGGCTGAGGGGGAGGGAAGGGTTTCTATGAGAAGGTTTGCTCATCCTGGCCCCACTACCCGCTGCGACTTCTGTCCCCGCTCTGGGCTGAGTTCGAGTTCTGTCCTTCCAGGAAATCCTCTGAGAACCCTCTTCGTGACTCCTGTTCTCCCTCGAGCCAGACGGCTTCATACTCATATACTTGGTTGTGGCGGCCTGTCTTCTCAGAGATGCTATGGGCTGTGCCCCGTCCGAGTCCTCCGCTTTCCCTACCCCACCTCAGTCCTCTGCCTCCATTTCCTCAGGGCTACTGTCCCCTCACCTCAAGGGTCCTTGGACAGTAGGGATTGTTGAGGTCATCTGAGGACTGTGATAAAGATTGGAAATTCCAGAAGGGAAGGCCTGATGAACTCAGCTAGAAGGGGTGGGTAAGGATGTGGGGGAGCTGGGTATTTATAAATATGTAGAAAAAGTTTGGGGCTACTGCTTGGTTTATCCCCCCAAAGGCTGGGCCTTTAGACCTTCCTGTCTCTGCAAGCACCCAGAAAATGAGTGAAGAGTTGAAGCACTCACTTGTTCCACATCATCATCACAGCCACTAACTGTTCTCGATTATGTAATGTGCCAGGTTCCCTACTAACTTCATCACACGCCTGGTCTTCATCGATCCTCAGAACAATCCTCTGAGGCCAACTGGATTGTTATTTCCACTTTACAGATGAGGAAACAGAGGCTTAGCGAGATTAAATAAATCCCCCAAGATTGCATAGTTTAGACCAGCCAGAAAATTGGAAGCGAGGTTGGGGGACCCTGGGAGGTCCTGTGACTTCTCAGAGCTCAGTGGCCTTTTCTGAAATGAGGTGGCTCCAGGGGGAGCTCTATTGGGGCTCTCTTTGGGATTTCCTGGGGCCCTCCAGCATCCTCTGGTTTGCCCTGAAAACCTGATCTGCATTTTCTTCAGGAAAGTCAAGTTTGTAGAGACAGTGGGCAGTGGTGGTGAAGACTCTGGAGCTGAATTGCCTGGGTTCAATTCCATAAGCCACTGAAGTGACCCGGGCAAGTCATTGTACCATTGCATATCAATTGCCTGTCCACAAAGCAGGGATGATACTGATAGCACCTACTCCATTCTCAGTGAGAGGATTCAGTGTGGGAACATCTGTTGAGTGCTTAGAACAGTGTCTGGCACAGAGTAAGCACTATGTAAGAGCTGGTGAAATAAAGAGAAATTCCCTTTCCTCTCACTGTACGGTGAGGTGCTTGCTTGCAGAGGAAGGCATGGGATGACTGGTGGGGAGTGGGAGTGAAGGTGGGGAGACAGAACTGTCCTAGCAATAGAGTCAACAGCCAACAATCAAAGGAGTTTTACAGAGTCAAAAGCAAAAAGGGGGTGGTCAAGGGAGATTTACCCTCTCTTTGGGCAGTCCCTACCAGAGAACTCCAAAAAAACCAAAGCCAGAGGAGGCTGTTAGGCTAGGGATGTAACCCCTCCCAAGGTACTGGGATCAGTTCCTCAAATAGGAGGCTACAGCCTGGTGACCGACCTAAGCCAGATCCTTTAATTTCTGAGAAAGGAAGAAAACATTTATTAACGTTTATCTAAACTGTTTGACAATGATTTTTAAAGAACCAGAGGAGCAGCTCTTGGAGGTAGCAAGCAGCTGCCCACCAATCGTCCTGCACCCCCAAAAGGTGCTGGAAGTCTTCATTCTGGAAATCCAGGCCGGGCTTTCTGTCTCACACGGATGACTTTTTTCTCTTCTTTTTTTATTGTGCCAGGAATTCCTCTCCCACGTGGGGTGAACTCCGAGGTACTCAATTAAGCAGCCAATGAAAAGTCAGCTCTCCGGTAGCAAATGACCCTGACACTTCTTGTAACATAAACAGTTGAAACGTTTCCAATTAGAACTGGAGACAGAGACGTTTGAACTCTTTCTCCCTACTCCCCTCCTTCTTCAAAAATAATTGTCAAGCGCTTTAGACAGTGTGTTGTATACATGTTTTTTATTTTCTCTTTCTCGAGCATAAAAGAAATTTATTTTTCTCCTTGTTTTTCCTGATTTGTGGGGTGGCATGGGAGTGGGGGCAGAGCGGTGGTAAGCTTAAAGGGGTGCTGGCCTAGTTACCTCCCTGCTCCTCCTCCTCCTGCTCCGGCTCGGGCAGAGCCGCAGAGCTGGAATTGACTGTGGGTGCCGAGTGACTGGGAGTCAGCTGCGGGCAGCTGGGCCTGTGACCCTCCAAAAAGGGCTGGTAGTGAATGAATGAGTGAATGAATATGAACGCAGGCCTTTCCTTCAGCAAATCTTCGCACGGATCCAGCTCCAGCAAGCAAAGGGGGAGCTGAGGTTGCCTGCGGAGTCGGCTGCTCTGGATTCGAATGCTGACATTTCTGCCCAGCTTGGGGCAAATTACTGAGTTTTCTCGGGCTTTTTTTTTGTTTTTTGTTTTTTTTTCTGTAAAATGGCGCTATCAGCTAGGGAGAAAGGTGAGGAGCGAGTTCTCTCCTAGGTAACAGTGTCCTGGCTTGTACATTTAAGCACTCCCTCACAAGCTGCCACGGGCTCCTGGGGTGCCCAACCCAGCGCTGGCGCTGAGGTTCACCGGTGAATTCGACAGGAGTCTGTCCTGCGGGAGCGCCCTGGATCTTGGGGTCCCCAGGAGTAAGGATGTCGGGGCAGGAGCGATGCACGAATCCGAGACAGAGCTGCGGCTGTCCTCTTCTGTCCACAGTCCGCGCAGACTTGGCCTGGGGGCCGGAGCTCGTAGGCCAGCGGTGGGCGTGCGCCGTCTGAGCCAGTCCAGAGTGAGACCGAGACCGGGAGGCCTGACGAGGCGCCGAGTCCCGGCATCTTGAAGGCATTGTGTTTAATAAATCCGGCGAGACGTACACCCGCTCTCCCCCCTCTGCTCTAGGCTCCCAAATCGAGACCTGCTGTGGGATCCCCAGTTTATGGGGTCTTAAAACCCCCTCTACTTTGATTAGCGGCTTCAAAGAGATCGCTTTAAAGTTCTCCTCCCATCCCCCACTCCCTTTTTACAGCACCCCCCCCCCCGCCCGCCCCTCTAGGCTTCTGGACAACAAAACACTTAATGCAAGTTTAAGAGCGTAGGCGATCTTCAGGCTTCCTCCTTGCACACTGGCCGTAGGAATTACCTGTTTCAGGCGTGCGCGGGAGTCGGGGAACCGTGGAGTTTGGGTGTTTTTCTTTTCTCTCTCTCGCTCTCTCACTTTTTTTTTTGGTTTGTGTGTGTGTGTTTTTTACCTTTTATTATTTAAATTGATACGTTTCATTACTAGGGAGAAAAATAAAATATTCCTTTGATACACAAAATCAAATTGATATTTAGCCTCTGCTTACTTTTTTATGCATGGCTCCTTTATACCACATGGTAGTGACAGATTGTTTGAGCTGGAAGGAAAAGCCATTCAAAGCTAATTAAGCAGCCATTCCAAGCACTATTTGCAAGCGGGAGGCTCAGAAGCCTCCGCGTTTGTCAGCGCTCCCCAACCCCGCGTGGTTTTGACTGACAGCTCTAGCGCGGACTGACAGTTCCCAGTAGCTCCGCCAATCAGTAATTGAGAGTCCCCTCAGCGGCCTCTGATTGGTTTTTCGGGCCTGGCTTGGGGGCGGGGTTGGAGGCCCCCACGTGGGGGCAGGAGGGAGAAAGAGGAGGGGCTGGTAGGAAGCGGGAGCGCCCACCCGTGACGTAAGGGGGAGGGCAGAAAAGGGGAGGGGAAAAAGGAAGCTCCAAAGAGGAGCCATTTTGTGTCTAATGAATGCTGTGGCCAGATTCTCGCATCTGCCGAGCCGAGTTTCTCCCCACCCTCCCCTTCGGTGCGCGCCGCGCACGATTTATGTTTTTATTTAGGAAAATAAATAAATGAAGAGAGGAGCGCTGCTCGGGGAAGGGCGGCCGGAGCGGGTGCGGAGAAGTTCAGCTCCGAGGCAGGCGCTCACGTGTAACTCCCTACGCACCGGCCTCGGAGCACTAGCTCGCTAGCAGCTCCTCATTAAGATGCATAAGCGAACTCGGCTTCTAATGAGGGGGAAGTAGAGATCCTGGGGCGGGGGCGACCGCCACTGACCTGGGGGCGTGCGGGTGGGCGGAGGTGCTGGAGAGAGACCCGGGGACCACCTGAGCCCGCCC
The DNA here is from genome assembly GCA_004026765.1 of Micronycteris hirsuta. NCBI lineage: Eukaryota > Metazoa > Chordata > Mammalia > Chiroptera > Phyllostomidae > Micronycteris > Micronycteris hirsuta. Next base: position 26,564 of record PVJI01012839.1, on the reverse strand, counting down.
ACGCGGAGGCGCCCGCAGGGTCTAAGGTGCGGCCGCTTCGGCCTCGGAGCTGTTAGGGAGTTGCTTCCCCGGGGCTCGTCCGCCCTGACGTAACCCTGAGCCCTTGAAAGCCAGGCTGTCCGTTTGCGGGCAAACTGGCCTGGGAGTTGAGTGGTCTGTTGCGGTCTCTGACCTCTCGGGGAGTCCCGGAGTCGCGCGCGGGGTGGGTGAGCGTCTGTTCCACCCCCCCGCCCCCGGGGCGTGGAGGCTGACGGCCGTACTCCCACGGGCGTGCTCGCGCGCTCCTCCACAGGCCCTCCACCGACGGAGTGACCCTGGCGCGACAGGCTGAGACAACCGGGTCGGAACTCGGAGCACCCAGGCCGGGGCGGGGCAGGGCACGCCACCCCATTCCCTGCTCCGCTCCCCCGGCCTCGGTGCACGGCGAGGAGCTGCAGTCGGAGCGTCGCTTATCCCACCAGGAAAGAGCCCCGCGTGGGGACAGCGCAAACGGAGCCGGTGGTCCGCGGGCAGCCGGGCCCGCCCTTCTGCACTGCCCTCGGAGCGAGAGTTCCCCAGACTTCTCTTCGCAGGCGTCCGCCGCACATCAAAGGCGTGTTTATTTGGCCTTCCGAAAAGAAGAACGAATGAACAAAGAATAGTTGGGGGCTACAGGGGGTGGGGGTGCTCTGGAGAAGGAGTGGAGAAAGGGACAGACACCCTCAGTTACGAGCAAATTTTTAAAGGTGGGATGCAACTTCGGGAGCCACCATTTTCTTCATCCTAAATCTTGTGAAGTGAAAACATTCAAGTGACAAAATGATTTTGTTTGTTTTATCTGGTATCTAATTGGGCTGCTCTGCAGACCTAATGAGATTAAAGGGAGGAATCGTTTGCCGCCACTGCAGAATAAACTGATACATTACACCAGCCACAGGTTTTGAGGACTGTACAGCTTGTCTTTTTTTTCCTTTTGTTATTATTCCTGTCTTCTCCCCCGCCCCGCCAAATAGTTATTTGCTGGTAGATCGTGGGGGAGGGGGGGATAAGGAGTGGGAAAAACTCTAGCAGCCCAGGACAATAATATATATCTATTTATTATATGCCTTTCGGTTAATTCCTGATCTGAGGAGCGCTGTTTTTCACTCTCCTGCGAAAGTCACCAGCGGGTAAGGGCCTGATTGCTACTTTTCATGCATAGTTTTAGACACAAGAGGGCATTGTGACGTTACGCCTCGCGGCGCCCAGTCGCAGGCCGAGCCCAGCGGCCCCACGTGGGGGCCCTGCGTTCCCATTGGCCAGCGCGGGGCGAAGCTGCCACATTATTTTGTTACTTTTCAGTCCCTATTTGGAACTGCTCTCGCGGCAGTTCAGACCTCGTGCTCGTCCCCCCTTGTCTGTCTGTGTGTGGTATCCGCAGGTCCGGGGCACTCTTTGGTGTGTGTGTGTCTGTGTGTGTGTCTGTGTGTGTGTTGGGTGTGTGTGTGAGGGGTTTGTCGGGGTGCCGACCGGAGAGCTAAGCGGAGCCGAGGGGAAGGAAGCCGCAGAGCTCCCGAGTGCCGGGCTGCGTCTCCCCTCCGGCGTTCTTTCTCCTGCCAGCGCGCTCCGAGGTGGCGGAGGCAGCGTCGAGTGCTCCTCGTCGGAGACGCGGCGCTTGAGCTGGGAACAGCTAGGACCCCTTTGCGGAGGCTTCCTGTGCCCGCTGGAGTTAGGATGCCAAGTCGGCCGATTTGCACGCACTGAGCCGGAGTTTCCTCCTCGGCCCTAGGAAGGGCTGGCGGCGGCGGCGGCGGCGGCAGCAGCAGACGGAACAGCAGGCTCTCCTCTCCGAGGGGGGGCGTCGGGAGCCCGGCTCCCGCCCTCGCCCCCCAGAGCTTCTGCGGCCCCTAGCCGCTACCTCGGAGCCGACCTTCTTCCTCTGCAAGCCGACAGCCACCTCTGGGCTTGGATCCGCGCGCCACGAATGCTGGGGCTGCCCTGGCGCGTCCCCCTCCCACCTGAGTGATTGGAGGGGGCCCGCACTCGCCCCAGAAGAGGCTCTGGCCTCGGGACCCCGCGCCGTACCCGCCGGGGAGGAGACGATGTCCGCTCAGCTCCGGGTTCTGACGCGCTCCACGCAGCCTGGAGAAGGCTGCCGGCCGCAGACCGCCGAGCCCTAGGCTCACAAAGCCCGCGCCCGCCACCCGGCCTCGGCGCCCGCCGACGACTTTGCCGCCCGCTCCGCGGCTCTTTGTCTTCGCTTGGGGTGGGCGCCCGACTCTGGGATTTCGCTGCGAGAGCGGGCTGGGGGGGCCGGGGGCGAGCTCTGGGTTTGCCCGCCGCCCCCCTCTCGGGCTTGGATCCCCTCTCCCCCACACCTCCCCGGCCCGAGCTCTCGGCGCTTCCACGCTCTCAGAATCACGACCCCTCCCTGCCATGTATCCGCAAGGCAGACATCCGGTGAGTAATTGCAGTTCGGTTTATTTAAGCATCTATCATGGCTGGGTAAACGAGGCAGTTTATCTGGCACCTCCATTTTGCTTGTTGCTACCTTTCTCGTGTGTGTGTGAGTGTGCGCGCGCGCGCTCACACAAAGGCGGCGGGGGGGGGGGCGCCGTTGAGAGAGGAGGCTCATTCCACCCGAGTGGCATGGGGGGCTGCCTGTGTTCCCAGGGACCTGTTTGTTTTCATGCTGTTCCCTGCTCCCTCTCCCCCAAGTCTCCCAACTCGGCCGCGTGTCTCCCCCGCCCCCATCTTACTTGGGAATGGAGCGGGGTGGGGGGGGGGCTTCCTGAAAGGGATGGGAGCCCCGCAGCCAATAGGGAGGGGTTGGGGCGCCCCCCTCCTGCCCCGTCTGGGAGATGAGAAACTTGCTGGGAAGGTTCTCGGCTGAGAGGGTGTCCTCTCCGGTGGGGCGGCGACTGGGGGCAGGGTCGCTAGGGGCAGCCGCCGAGGGGCGCGGGCGCTTGGAGCCGCGTCTGAGCCCCGCTCCCCTTCCCCCTCCCTGTCTTGTCCTCGCGGGCTCCAGGCTCCCCATCAACCTGGGCAGCCGGGATTTAAATTCACGGTGGCTGAGTCTTGTGACAGGATCAAAGACGAATTCCAGTTCCTGCAAGCTCAATATCACAGGTAAGGCCGCTGGGGGCCGCCGCGGGGCTGGTGGGGAGGGGGCGGCCCCGTCTTGGCTCCTGCTAACCCCCACGGAGACGGTGGGGGCTCCCGACCTTGGGGCGGCGGGGCAGACGGGCCTCCGCCTTTTGTTTCCCCTTTCCAGGCGCGGCGCCTTAACCCTTCGCTGCCCGCAGTCTCCGGGCTCCCCGCGCCGCCTGCCGGGTCCCTGGGGTGTGGGTCGGGGTCTTGGGCGGGCTCGCTCCGGGTTCTGGAGGTCGAGCGCCAGCGTCAGGGTTCTGCCTCCCTGTGGCCGGCATCCGTCTCCTCGCTCTGCTGCGGGAAGTTTTAGTTGTTTAACTCCCCTCCGCCCCGAGGCTGCGGGGTAATGGGGTGCCTCGGGGGGGGGGGGCTCAGGGAAGTGGAAAAGTGGCTCTCAGAGGCCCCTCAGTTGGAGCCTCGGGGAGGCTGCGCGCCCCCCAGGCCTGAGCCTGCTGCTTCTGCCCTTGCAGCCTCAAAGTGGAGTACGACAAGCTGGCGAACGAGAAGACGGAGATGCAACGCCATTATGTGATGGTGAGCGGCTCTGCACGCGGGCACGCGGGCGGGAGGCTGGCTGGAGCAGATTCCTGCCCCCGCCGCCCCCAGGACCCGCCGGGGGAGGGTGGTTGAAACAGGGGCCGAAAGAGAAACCCAAACCACAGGCCCGGCACTTCTGCGACACCTTTGTGTACCTTTAGTTCATATTTTGAAGGTTTCCCAGAGGGCTGGTTGTCTTTCTTGGCAAGTAGGACAGGGCTGGATTAGCCCACATCCAGGGTTGGATAAAAATCTCCCTTAGAGCCCTCCTGGGAGTGTTTGGAAACTTTGCCGCCCAGGGATGTAGGCAGAGTGGGCCCTAAGCCCTCCCCCTCCCCCCTCTCCTTCCCCAGACATTTCTGAGAGTGGAGGGAGAGCCTCCACGGCCTTCTTAGGGATTTCCCAACTGAGAATCTTATCCGCCCCGGGCAGTAGGTGGCCGTTCTCCCCTTTTCCCAGTGTCTGTTCCAGCCAGTTTACATCATCCCTCTGTGAAAGGGCATGGAAGGCCCTTCAGCGGCTCCCTGCACTGCTTTCCACATAAGAGGCCTTCGCCACATTGCTAAATAACTCTCGGAGGACAAGAGGGTCCCAGTGTACACAGCCTTCCCTGTTGAACCTGAACCTTGTATAAACAGGATATATGGCACATGCCGTGGGTGTGTGTGTGGGGGGGGTGCCCAGCTTCTCTGACTACTGGATGTATCGTGTTCTGTAGAGAACAGCACTCACTGGTGTTCAGCCCTTAAACTATCCTATCACTGGCTTTGGGGGTGGATTTAAAGTACTTTAGCAAATGTATCCTTAAGGGACAGTTGGACCAAAAGCTTCCAAGAGCTGATTTAGGGAAACGAAGAGATTTCTGTGCTGTCTGTTGATGGCGGTTGTTTTCACTTTTAGTACTATGAGATGTCCTATGGCTTGAACATTGAAATGCACAAGCAGGTAAGTACTGTTCCCTTTTGAAATATCTATATTCAGTTTTTAAAAAGTTATATAATACGTGGTTTGTCATGGCCCCTCCTGTTTGAAAATGAGCCTAGTTTTTCCTCTGCCTCCTGCTTCTTGAAAAGTGAATGGATCCTGTCCTTGCAAGGCAGGGTCTGAGGCTTATGCTGATTTCTTGAACGTTGAGCTTTCAAGCTTGTGAGATTTGTCCTTGTCTCAGATTTTGGTGGAGGATAAAGGAGCAATGGGAAAGTTGTACTTTCAGGATCTGCTTTAGAACTCCTGAAACCCCGAAGTGGCTGGCTGCTTTTATCTGTTTTCATGTAAAATTCTCAAGAGGAAATGCAGGAGAGGGCGTGTGTGCCTGTGTGTGTGTGTATGTGTGTGTGTGTGTTTGCTTGCTTGCTTCCCCGAGCAAAAATGCGATGTTCTTTCTGCCTTGATAAGATTAAACTTCAAGAGTCTTAAAAGCTAAGCTCAGCTGTCAAAACTCAAATGGAACAAGTCACTAACTGCTTAAAAATATAACCGGAATGAAATAGAATCCTCATGCCCTGCGTTTATGAGGGAGCTTTCTCATCTCTTCTTAATTGAAGGCAGCCTCCTTCCCATTTTACAGAGGAGGAAGGTGAAGAGGAGGGGTGAAGTAACTCGCCCAGGGGGCAGCCTGGCCAGGACTTTTGAGATGACTGGGAGTTGAGCTCACCTTTGAAATCCTGAAGTCAAACCAGTTTAGCTAGTGTGGTGCTGCTTGATGGATATGTAAACTGCCTCATATTGTCACTCTTCGAATACCAGTAGACCTCAAACTGAGCAAATACAAATACCCTTTATCTGGGTGCATATCAGTAAGTAGTCCCTGGTGCGCGGCTGGGCGTTACAAGAGTCCTGTTTGTGTATTTGTGCTCCAAGGAGAGGCTGCCTATGATTTGGCTTGGCCAGTGATGCGTGTTGGCACGTATAAATGGCACAGGCCTGTGGGTTCTTTTCAACAATTGCTGTTCTTGAAATCTCAGAAGGCTGTTGACTCATGCTAGCCTTTGGTGACCGTGACTTGAATGGATTTTCTGCTGTAAATTAACAGTCGTTTACAAGGTTTCAGTTTTGCTCTTTCAGGGGGGGCAGGGCCCAGGGCAGGTGAGAAGGGCAGGTGACCTCTGGAATGCTCCGCGATTCCTGCCTGCTCCAGCGGCTCCTGTCGAGCCTTGTCAATCCGTAGTTTCCTTTCTCCTCCTGGAGGGAGCCCGTGCTGGGTGAAGGGCAGCCAGAAAGGGGCCTGAGTTTACCGAGCCAGCTTGTGGCTTCCCGAGGGATTAGCTCTTTAGGGAGGCACAGAGAAATCATAAACAGATACCGCGTGTGTGTAAAGATGTTTCTTCTGGGCAGAATGGTTCAGCCCAACCCGAGGTGGAACCAGCCGGTTCCGACTGGTGCGGGACGGTTGTGCGAAGTGGAACTGGGGTCCCAGGTGGTCAGGTACCTTGGGGTGCTGTGCAAAGTGCCATCGCCTCTCCTTTGCCACCTCTTCCCCCCGCCCCGTCAGCGCTTAATATCTTGGGTGTGTTTAAAGAGAGTAATTGTACCCAGGTTTAAACTTTATAGCAGCAGTTATTCTAAGAGCTTCATAATTAAGGTGTAATACGTTGTTGCATGTTGAGGTCGGAGTGGGTGGCGTTCCTCCCTTTTCCTCCCCGTGTCTGCCAGTGAATGGGTCTTTGGCAGAGAAAATCCAGCTCGGCTGGTGGAGCGAAGGGGTTCCCAGAGTCCCGAGGACACTGAACTCAGGAAGAGTTGACTGCCTTAACGCATTCGGTGATGGGGTTTTCACAGAGAGCAGCTGCCTGCATCTGGGGCTTCTGGCCCTTCCCCAGACAGGGTTCTTAGGCGGGGGGAGGGGGAAGATGCCTGAGGTCTGGCTGCATCGGCTCATTTAATCCTGTCAGCTGCCAGAGGCAGATAGATGGATTCTCTGTCCCCTTTTCTAGGCCAGGAAAGGAGGCTTGAGGGACGCCAAGTGGGCAGAGCTGGGACTTGGATCAGTGTCTCTAGATTCCCAGCCTGGTGCTTCCCCCTCCTTGCCTCACCTTTGCCTTCCAGCCTCAGTTCCCATGTGTTTCCCAGCACGAACGCGTGTGCTCCGAGTGCTGTGCCTTTGCAGGGTTTCTGGCACTCTCTGAGTTGGGCGAAATCACCCTGTGGCTGTGTAGGAACAAAGAGACAAGGAGGTGAAGAAACCTTTGCTGGGAAGTGCAGCCCTGACCTCATGGGGCCAGCCACTCCCCAGGCTTGGGAGCTTTCTTGCTGCAGAAGAAAACCGGGCCACTAATTGCAGTGTGGGTCTTGGGTGCATTTGGCGGATGGTGGTTAGGCCTGAGCAAACAAGTTTATCAGCTGACCTGTTTAGCGGTTGACTGGTGTTTTATCTGCACACACAATCAAGTGACTGGAGTGCTTGAATTATTCATGCAGTGTCCTGCCCTCTAGACTTGACTGTTCGTGTGATTACATCTGCCTGGAACAAACAGGCTGGATTCTTCATCTTTCAGCTCAGGGCTGGGGGTAAGGACTGTCTGTGCTTTTTATATAATAGATGATCTGCAGAGTTAGCACCTTGGGAAGTGTGGCGGTCCTTAATCTGCTTCCTCGCGCACACTCGTCCTCTGACCACCCCCGACCGTGGAAGTGCCTGTTAGTTGGGAACCACAGGTTCTGTTCAATGGGCCCTGTATCGACAGAGGGCAGCTGATAAGATGCATCCAGCCCATTTTTATTTTGCCGAGAGGTTCAGCTCACTGTGGCTGGCTCCTCTCCTGGCTGTGTCTCTGTCTGCCTCTTGTTCTTTTTCCAAGCTGTCAAACCCCAGAGACGTAATAAATGGTTTCTCCTCCCACTCCTCGGCCTCCGTCCCTAATTATGGTAAAGCGAAGATTACAGAATCACAGGCCTGGCCTAAAGACTTGAAGAGGTCACTCACCTCCTCCAAGCCCTTGCTTCCAGACAGAATGTCAAGGGTGATTCAGCGAGGCCAGGGAGGTGAGGATAGCCAACCAGCTCATCAGTTTCCATTTTGTTTCCTGCGCAGCCTTAGCAATGTCGGCCACAGATCACAAAGCCACTCAGAGACAAGTGTGTCGTCAGGCCGTGAGTGCTGAGGGTTTGAAAGAGGACTTGAGGGCTTTGACTGGGGGGCGGCCTCATGCCAGCCCTGGAAGGTCACCTTTTTCTAGAAACGGAGTGACTCTTCCTCTCATTTCCTTTTGCCATGTTGGAGCTGGGGAAGCCCTGTGGCTTCTCATCCAGACCTTTCAAGATGCAGGTGAGGAAGCTGAGGCCCAGCTGGGAGCTGACGCTCCAGAGTCTTCCAGTCCCTCGTTCACAGGAGAGCTGCCACCGCAGCCTTTCCCCCGACCCCAGGTCTCTTCAGCAAGACTCAGGAAATGAAGGGTGCGCTGAACTGACGAGCAGCACTCTGTGCCTTTAATTACTGTTGCTGCTTTCCGTGCTGTTATCTCAAGAGCCGAAGGCTACAACGCTGGCTACACCGAAGTCCAAAGTCCCCCACTTTGGTTCATATAACCAACCACATCAGCTGAACGCTCTGGCCGTGGTCCTCTTCTGAATTGCTAGCTATTTGCACAATTAGCGAAGGGAGGTGTGGATATTACATGGAAAGCGTAAGCAGGAAAGGGCCCAGAAGTAAGGGTCGTGGGGGAGGTATAGGGGTCAGGCCTGTGAAGTTTTTACTTGAGGATACAGAAACCCACGGGGGTGGCCCTGACCACAGGGCTGAGGGGAGACAGGAACCCGCCATCGGTCACGTCACTCCCCTCTCTGCGCCACCTCCTATGAGCAGTGAGGGCCTGGGCTGGAAGGTCTCTGTGTGTGACAGCGTGAAGTTCTGTGACCATCGTGAAGGTGTGGGTGGCCGGAGGGGGCCAGCAGGTGGCAAAGTTACCAAGACCTTGCCCAGGAGTAGTCTGCCTTGGTGGAGGGAAGGTGACTGCTCTCGAAGTTGATGGGGACGCCTATTGGTGTGGCACCTTTGCTGGACTCAGAAGATAAACCCGTGTCATTTTTGGTCACAGGGCTGGCATCTGAGAAGTTCTCTGCACCCTGGTTTCCATCTGACTTTTCCTGCCTTGCCCCTCTTCCCTGGAGCTGTCTCCCCTGTCACTGTCCTGGGTCCCCGCCTCCCTTGGCTTTGGGCTCCGCTGAGCTCAACGCTGTCTTCACTTGGGAAGCCTGCCCCCCACCCTTCAAGACTTCAGCGTTCTCCAGCCCCCACTTGTTGCCGATGGTGTGGTGCTGAGTAGGGGTGTGGCGCTTCTCTGGGTCTTTTTCTTCTCACGCGTTTGATCACTAAGTGACCTGGGAGATGGGCCGATGCCTCCTTGTCCTCACTTTACCCGTTAAGGAAACTATATCTGGGAGGGAACCTGGCTCCTCGTTTAAGACCCTTTCCACGGACCGCCTGGATGAGGAGGCTCCGGACTGCACCGAGCTCGTTCTCTCTGGATTCCTTCCTCCTCACCTCATCTAGGAAGGGTCTGGTCTGTGCCGGAGTTCATTTCCATTTTGTTCCTGTGTAGGAAAATGTTTCCCTGTCCCATCTGCTGTGCAAAGTCCTGGGCCACCAGGAACAAAAAGGCGATCCAGGCCAAGTCTGGGGTTTCCCCTGCGATCTGGCAATGGTGATGTCCTTTCCCCCATTTCATTGTCTCATTTTTGTGGTTATGGAGGAAGGCCCTCTGCTGAGGTGTCTTATGTGCGCTTAGCTCATAGTAGTTGCTCAGTAAACAATGTTTGTTTTTCTTCACTCAGGGTAGAATTCTGATTTCCTGTGCCCTGTGAGTAGGAAGTGGAGGTTTTAATTGTGGACCGGCTGCTGGCTCTTCAGGCTTCCTCCTACAGTTTCTTCATCAGTCAAATGAGGGGGTTGGCTTCATTCCCAAAATGGTGATTAGGGGCCCGGGATGTGCCGGGTGTGGGTGTGGGCTGATGCTGGTGAAAGAGACACCCTTCCCTCCACTGGGGAGCCGGGCATCTAAATAAGTCATTGCGATGCAGTGAGGTAAGTGCTAACACGGCTGAGTGACACACAGGAGGAGCACTCGGGACAGAGCAGGTTATTCTTCCTGGGCTAGGAGAGGGCCATAGAAGGCTGCTCCTGAGGGCTATTACTGAAGCCATGCATCAGAGGGAGGGTCAGGAGCTTAGGGGCTGCAGCAGCAGTTGGAGGACTCCTCCGGGGTGGCAACAGCTCAATGGAAAGGCAGGCACTGTGCTCCGGAAGCCACAAGTCCACAAGTCTTAGGAGTGGTGTGGAGGGGAGGGAGGCGAGGTGGTGACATTTTGCAGCGATGATCTCCGAGGCCTCTTGGCTCTCACACTCCCGACTCTGTGGCTCCTGCCTCCCCATATGGCCCTCCAGAGCTGGCCTGAGTCCATCTGCCTGGGGTGGGGGTGGGGGACACTGTGCTACTGCCGCCTCGCCTCCCCTGTCTGCGTCCCCACCGGAATAGACTGGTTTGAACTTTATTTCCTAATGTGGCATTGTCTCCTTTCTCATATTGATAATTCCATAATGACTGGTTGTGACCTGCCCCCTCCCCCATATTTAATTCTCATCAGCCCAGCTCTCCACTTTGCTATTAATGATAGCAGCCAGCAAAATAGCTTTCAACATGCCATTGACAGGCTGGTTTGAGAGTGCACTTGAAGTAGTGCTAGACAGCTGAAAGCACCCATAATTGTGTACCAGAGTGAGAACTGCATGCTCGAGGGCCTTGTTTTTATATGCTTAAAGGGACAATATCCTGTTTTCAGCAAATGCTCGCTGAGACTCCCAGCCAAGACACTTTCTTCCCTTCTCTCTTTACCGTCGGCTCCTTCTTTCGCCTCCCAAAGTAAATGTTCCTTTTTAAGCTGGGGCTAGGGAGGAACTTTGGGAAGCGGCTTTTCCTGCCATCGCGTAAGGAAGGACGATTCCCTGGATGTGTTGCTTCGCGTTACCCCTGGCAGACGGCGCACGCAGGGGTGGGCTGTGCCTCCCACTTGAGGGTGCTCAGGACCTGGCCTTTCTCCCCGAGATTGACTTTGAATTGCCTTGTTTGCTAAGGAGTTTGCACGGTCAGCACAGCGCAGCAGGCAGGCGTCCTGGCTGCCATCGGGTGTTCAGGCAGAGGCCACCTTTGTGGGGGTTGTGGGGGGAGGGTCCTCCTTTTGGCGGGTCAGATCAGGGGCCTCTAAGCCCCTTTCAAGTCAGATACTCTAGGTGACCGTTTTTGTGCAGAGGCCCCTTTGGAAATGTGAGGATGGGTGGGGCAGAGATTTATCTTCTCAAGTGGCGGCTCATCCAGGCTTAGGGGTTTACCCAGGGGCCCCATTTACTCGGCCCTGAAGATTTGGCCTGAGAACAAATACCTCCCTCCCCTTCGCCCCAGCCAGCCTCATTAATTTAAAGATGCATCAACGTTTTGGGAAGGGGCTCCCTCCACCCACTGTCACCCAAAGCCTCCCTTTACCAGTTCCAGCCATTGACGGGCACAGAAGGAGCATGTGCCCAGCATTGGGAAAGACCGGGGAGCAGGGGGGCGGCAAGCCCTTTGGGTCTGGAGTCTGGCTTTGGCCTGCTCTCTCCGGAGGATAGCAGGTCGGGGGTCCTGGGGAAGCTACCACCACCACAAAGTAAGCCCAGAAAGAAGGCTTTTGTTGAGGAGGATAAACCGTTTGGAAGTTTTGATCTTCCAAATATTATGGCTTATCATATAGCCCTAAGTAGCACCTGATCGTTTATAAAACAGATGGGACATACAACAATGGGCATTTGGTCCAGACAGGCAGACACCAGCATGGAAGCCTCCGAGCCCGGTGTGAAGGGCTTGGGCTGGGAAGGTCTCCCAGGGCCCCACGGGGCTGTGCTCTTAAATCGGGGCTGGTGGGGGCAGGGTGAGCAGAGGCTTGTGGACTGACAGGGCCCTGAGTTCCCTGGGGGACAGGCCCTCTGGTGTTCACGGAAGCCCAGCGAATTTTGCACGCTGCTTGACCCCCACACTTGGATGCACCGTGTGCGTTTTGTGGGGGGCTTGAGTGGGGTTATGTTCCAGATCGGGGTCCTCCCTAACCCTGTGTAGCCTTGCAGACTTTCTAGAAGGGAAAGAAAGCTTTCTCTCGGGTTTCTAAGAGGAGCCCGTTGGCTGTAAAAATTGTGATTCCAGAAAGAAATGTGTCATAAACCTTTATTTTTAAAGTGTCTTTAATGTAGCTTAAGCTTTTTTTTTTCATCTCACATTAGGGATAGTTTGAGTGTGAGGGGAAGGAAGGGGTGTGAGCAAAGAGAGAGCTAGGAGGAGAGATGATGCAGCAGAGATGGGGGAATGAGGAGTGGGGAAAGATAATAAACATGCTGAATTTGGGTTGCGGGAAGGAACTGAGGAGAGGGAGCCCCTCAGGGCAGTGGCTGGGAGGTACAGGAGTGAACTGGGCGTCCGGCCTGGACTGTCTCTCTGGGCTGGGGATTCAGAGTGTTTGGGCCTTATCTCCCTGCACTTCTAAGTCCTCGATCAGCATTGTTCACAGCTTTTCAGCTGTGTGTTTTCTATTCTGAGGGCAAACTCTGCCGGCCGGGTGGGAGGGTGGTTTTGGGGAGGCGCTGGGTTTGAGAGGAAGCCCCATCATTAGAACAGGTTCTCAATATCTGATTTTGATTTTGATGGCCTGTGACAGGCCACCACTCCTCTCCTCCTTGTTTGGGACCCTCTGACCCTTTAAGGGACTGACATGCTTTCTGGTTGTGAACTGAGTGATGGGTGGCTAGAAGGGGCTCGGGTTCTGCCCACAGTCTGGCCTCTCCTTTGCCCCTCACTTTCCCTCCCCTGCCACCCAGGTTTCCTAGAGAGCCCTCGTCTTATAAAGGTCATGGCCAGTGTTCCATTTGCAGTCCTGCCCTCGTGGGGAGACCCCCCCCCACACGAAATTTCAGAAGCCGCCTCTGCAAGGGCAATGTGATTTTTACAGCCTCCTGAGGGCCAAGGGGAGAGTTGCATAATGTTGGGGGGAGGACTAGGTGGAGGTTTGCCCTGGCAACCCAAGGGATGAGTTGAGAATTTTTCCTCCTTGTGGGAGTAGGCCAGTGGAATCTGGGGAGGTGGGGGAGGGGCAGCAGGTTAGCTGAGGGGAGGGCGGGGATGGGGCAGCTGGTGCCCAGGATGAATGGGCTGTGCTGGAAGGTGTGGTCTAAAAAGACTTTCCCCTTCTGTCTGCACAGAAAAGCTCTTTGCTGCCGTCCTGGGAGTAGGGAGGGGTGGGAGGCAAGCCAAGTTCAGTGTGTTTGGGAACCAAGAAATTAAAGCGGACAAATATTTAAAGATTACTGGATCTTGTTAACAGGAAGACCTGTAGATAGTAACCGAGAGCCTGAGAAATGAGAGTCTTAGAGTCTTAGTCAGGGAGGGACTGGCTGTTATCTGGACCAGGGGCCCTCCTGTGGAGTGCTGTCTAGCCCTGTGCTTCCGAGGATGGGGCACGCACTTGCGCACAGCCCTTCATTCAGTTTTGAGATGATCCTCCTGGACAGCTCCATGTGATAGAAACTGAGGCCCGCTAGCTGGGACGAGAGTGCAGGTCTCTGGATTTCGCATTGCCAACTCTTCCCAAGGCTAGGGGCCTGGAATCTGTCTCTGTCCCCACCATTCCCACTAACTCACGTGGCCTTACTATTTCCGATTCCCTTATCCCCTCGACTGAAAATATCGGAGGTTTCTGGTAGGGAGAGAAAGGGACGGCAGATTCCTTTCAGGGAAGCACCTGGCAGGGCCATGTCACCAACGCTGCAGCTGGCACTGCCTTGTCTGTCTGATGTCATAGCTGGCTGCGGGGGTTGTGTTCTGTCCTCGCGGCCACCCTTACCCTGTGTGAAGGACCTGGGGTCTGGTGTGCACAGCGTCCGTCCCGGGCGAGCCCTGGCCAGCGTCCCTTCCCCTCCCACGGGAGACAGATCCTCGGGGTCACACCAGGGCTGGCCTTTTCCTGCGCGAAGCCCTCCCAGCATAAAGAATTCAGCAGGCTTCTTCGGAAACATAAATATTTAATGGTGTTGTAGTTATATATAATTTGATCAATATGTCAGTGCTAAAAGGGCCTTTAAGGAGGCTCCCCTATCGTTGAGTGATCTGCGATATAAACCTCCCAGCCCCTCCAGGAACAGGGGTCGTTATCTCCCTCGGTTGCTGAGTGGATCCTGCATGTATTTGCCCCCTTCTTAAAGACACACTGGTACTACTTTCCCCTAGAGCCTGGGGCGGGGGACAGAGTGGGCCCGGGAACTCCATGCCAGCTTTTGCTGGAGGTCTCACCCCTCCCTGTCTCTGGACTCCCCTCCCATCAGCAATAAAATATCCACTTGCTTTATTTCGGCTTAGTCTGAGGAGAAACTGCCTGGCAAGGAATGTCATCTTCGTAGTTCAGTAACTGAGGGCCTATCGCTTTAGAATTGCCTTGGAAACACAGTGGGGTATTTAAGTTAAAATTGCCCAGACGCATTGTTCTGCAATCTTCCCACATTTGATTGCTGGATGACTATGGCACCCGGCTGCCAGAGCCTCCCACTTATGCACAGCACCCCCCCGGCCCTCCCTGTGCTCCTGTGATTTTTTTTTTTTAGATTTTATTTATTTATCTTTAGACAGAAGGGAATGGAGGGACAAAGAGATGGGGAGAAACATCGATGTGTGGTTGCATCTCACATGGCCCTCACTGGGGACCTGGCCTGCAACCCAGGCATGTGCTGTGACTGGGAATCAAACCGACGACCCTTTAGTTCACAGCCCATGCTCAATCCACTGAGCTACACCAGCCAGGGCGTGTGCTCCTGTGATTTTAATTCAGGATGAAGCAGACCAACTTTGAACACCCCAGGACTTGCGTCAGGGAACCAGGTTAAACCTGATTCGGATTCAAGAACCCGAGAGCGGACCGAGTCTCCATCCCACACACATGCCTCAAGAAGAGTGACCCGAGGCCCAGCCCCCTGATGTGTCGTCTCCTTTGAGGTCACTTGGCACGCCAGGCTCAGGGCTGAGTGGAAAACCATTGCCGTGTGGCGGGGGAGTGTGACCCGTGCTTCACGCAGGCAGGCATCTTCTCCTCATCTCCTTTTTCTCACACACGCACACGCACAAACGCGAGTGTGGATTCATAGCCCTGATTGTCCAAGAAGGAGTGCTGGTCATAGAAGTGAAACCAGGAGCCCAGCGGCGGACCCTCAGTGTCTCACCGACGTGGAAATTGCTGATACTCGCCATGCAATGGTGACTTGAAGAGGCCTTGCCTGACTGTCCTTTGCCCACAAGCAGTCTTCCTGTGCGAGTCAGAGAACCCACACAGTCGCTGGACACGTCCCGATCTCGGACACCAGCGCTCTGGCGGGTGTGTGCCGTTTGCTGATGTCACATTCAGATGGCTGCTGCTCTGAAGGCTGGTCATGGGACTGAGCCCCCAGCCCAGCGCTGCTCCATGTCTCAAGGGGGCTGGCTTCTCTGCTCAGCCTCCAGACTCGAGCTGTGTGCTCTTCCTGAGCTTTGTGGAGGAAGTGAACAGTCACAGAGCAGCTCGGGAATGTTGAGCCTTCTAGACTGTCAGTGGCATCTCCTGGATTGTAGAAGTTATCTAGTTCATCCCTCTGTTTTGCAGACCACAAAGCTGAAGCCCAGGGGAGGGGAGGAATTTGCCCAAAGCCTTACAACTGGATGGAGGCAGTGCTGGGAATAGGAGCCAGGTTATTTCTCTGTAGCTTTGGGTCATAACATACTCTTTAAAACGGCAGGTTCTCCCTCTCCTTGTTTTTCTTTGGCTGAGGTTAAAAAGAAGTGTGCATCTTCAAGAGCCGCCTGGTACAGCTGCCTGGGCGGTTTACGACTGAGTAGAGGAGAGACCCGCTGGTGGAGGTGGCTGTCAGCTGTTCCTTGAGCATCAGCTAAACGGGGGCGGGGGCGGGACAAGGGGTGTGGTCCAAAGCCAGGCTGGGTGCTGAGGCCAAGGGCAAGAGGTTGCTGGGGGTGATGACCACTCGCAGATTTCATCTCCATTCATTTGGTGCTGGGTCAAAGGCCCAAAGGTGGTAAGCAGCAGCGAAGCGGATGCCAGCATGCTGGCGGTGGGGAGAAATACTTTTAAAATGCTCAAGTACCCTCAGTTTACAGCAAGATGTTTAGAGGTCCTGCTTTTTAATAAGGAGATGACGGGGCAAATGGGAACTCCTAAGGCGTGCTGAGCAGATTGCTCTTTGGGAAATTACACTTGCCCCCCACTATCTTGTTCCCCTCATTCATGTGCCTAACCATCTTGACGAGACGCAGGGCAGATGTTACTCCAACGCCCAGTTGGGAGCGCAGAGTCGGAATTTCGCAGGGTCTCTGAAGTGTCTGTCTAGTCGATTCCTTTCTTCTGAGCAACAACGTTTCTTCTTTGAAGCACTCTTGAAAGGCAACTTTCAAAGGCAGCATCTGTCTCCCCGGCCACCTTTTTCCGAAAGAAGCCGGCTCTGTGCTGCGGACACCAGCCACTCGGAGGCCGAGGCTCTGGCTCAGAGGCGGTGGTTTGGCGGGACTGAGATGGAAGGAAGGATGGATGGTGGCCTTGTCGATAACAGAGGGCCCTGAGCTGCGGAAGCCGACGGTTGCCCTCCAGTTTGTGGGTGGTGACTGTCCGGTTGTGGAAGTCGCACGCCTTGCTTTTCTTCCCCTGCTTTTCTCCGAAACTGTTTCAGTAGCTGATCTCACCAGAGATGCCACTGAGCGTGAACCACGACGGTTGTTTTTCTTTCAAAGATGCTTCTCGAAGCGCTGTCCACATGTGGAGATCTGGCTGCTTGGCAGGAAGCCGTGTAGTGATGTTGCTTAACAGCCGAGGGTCAGTTCCCCACCTGAAGGATGGAGATTCTAAGCCGCGCGTTCCCTGTAGGATGGTTGTGTGTTCACGCGCCCAGTGCTCGGAGCAGCCGGGGCTGCGGACGTCGGCCGTTGTCACTGCCGTGGCGGTGAAGAGGGACTCTGTCCGGCCTGCTTTCCATTCTCAGGAGCTTCCCCTGGTGCTCTCACCGCCCTCCGAGAAATCATCGTGAAAGAGATCATTCGGTGACCAGTTTTCCTGTTTTCTCGCTGGGTCGCGGAGCTGTTCTCAGGGTCAGGCGGCCTATGCAGAGATGGGCGAGGCTCACCGGCTTCCATTTTTGAGGGAGATCAGGAGCAGGGGGTGGGGGGGAGTGCCACTCAGCGCAGAGGATGGCACAGTGACAGAGGGATGCAGTTTGTATACTTTCTCCACCCCAATCCCCCTCCCCCCAGCCCTGAGAAAACCCCAGACTCAAGGACAGGGAAGCTGTGGTTTATTATAATAGCTCTCCAGGCATACCCCCCTTTCCCCTGCTAGCCCCCCAACCTTGTACAGTCTCTTCTCATGGTAAACCCGCGTTCTCACTGCTACCCAGCGAAGCCTGTCCTCACTGAGGGCAAGCAAGCCCAGGAGAGAGCCTGAATGCCCAGCCCAGGCGCCCAGAACATTTCACACCTGTGCGGAGCTATTCCACTGGCCTGGGTTGCTGTTTGTGGGGTGGGGCAGAAACTGCTTTCCAAGTGGTGCAGGGCTGAGTCTGAGAGGGAACTTGCTCTGCTGATGCTGTGCAGTCGCCTGGCCACCTTGAGTCAGGTACAGCTACCTGAGATCCTGGCAGATCCCTGTCCTCATAATGAGAGGAGGCTGGGCTCCTGCCAGGCCTCGAGAGAAGGTCTCCTCAGGGGAAGGCTGTGGGGAAGGGGAGGGGAAGGTCAGCTCCCTTTCCTGTAACTACCAAGACCCCGACGGTTGGCCTGTCTGCTAAAGGAAGTAGGCGACGGCTGGGAACCCTTTCATGAGCACCTCCCCCGGAGCGACCGGGAAGATGTGAGCCCGCTGCCTGTCCTGCTGGTGCTGGGGAGGGGGCCCCAGCCAGAGACCCCCCGAGGCGGCTTGTGGTTGGTCTGGCTGGGCAGCACCACCTCACCCTGTTGGCAGAGGGCGTGACTACTGCCCAGCCCACGTCCCAGTGGTACGTCAGCGCTTCAACCACCACGGCCCCTCCCACAGATGATGTCCACACCGGGGCAGGCCGGGTCAGCGGGGTGGGGGGGGACACTGCACTGTGAAAACTAAATGCAGGGAGGCCAGCGAGATTCTTCTGGCTGAACAGTTATTGAGCACCTACTCTGTGCTAGGCATTGCTATGCTAGTTATTTCACGTAAGAAGCCTTGGACCCTAAGATTTTATTTATTTATTTTTAGAGAGAAGGGAAGAGGGGGAGAAACGGAGAGAAACATTGGTGTGAGACAGAAACATCCATTGGTTGCCTCTCAGGCCCTTAACCAGGGACCTGGCCTGCAACCCAAGCATGTGCCCTGACTGGGAATTGAACCGGTAACCTTTCGGTTTGCAGGACGATGCCCAGCCCACTGAGTCACACCAGCCAGGGCACGACCCTGACATTTATACATCATTCTCCTTGAAAAAATGAACAGAAATGGGAAAGAGCTCTTATTTCAGAGTTGACTCTTCCCCCTCACCTAGATTAGTAATTTATGCAATAAGTACTTAGTAATTGTCTCGGTTCCTTACAGCGTGAATGACAGGTGTATGGTGGGCGGAGTCCAGGGGTGCTGCTGAAAGCCGTACAATGCCCAGAACAGCCCCCACGTGACAAAGAAGTATTTGGTCCCAAACGTCAGTGGCACTGAGGTGGAGGAGCCCTGACGTCAGTGTCCTGGCCAGACTGTGCCCCAAATGTGCAGAGGGGTCCCGTGACCCTCCCCTACCCCCCCTGGAAGTGGAAGCCATTATTGACACTCAGTGGCTCTGGGATACAAGGGACAGTCCTTCGCAAGGAAGAACTGTGCCACCCCGAGGCCCACAGTGAGAAAGCTTGGCCCTGTTCACCCTTCAGGAGGATCTGTTCTGAGACTCTGAGAGTCCCCGGAGAGAGCAGTGGTCTCTCGTCCCCACCCAGGAGGCCCCGACGCGGGGAGCATGCTCCCCGTGCCGGCCCTGCCATGTTGGCCGGCAGCCCCAGGACGTGGCTGCAGAAGCCCAGCAGGTTCCCGGCGGATGGCCTGTCTCCTCACAAACCACAGGCGACGTCCTCAGCACTGGCTGGGGGCCACCTGGCCCCAGGAGTCCTCCACACACCCACCCCGCCCAGGGCTAGAGGTCCAGGGTCTGTTCGGAAGCCGACACAGTGTCGTTTTTATTATTTGACGTGCACAAGGATTTCTCATCCAGAATAATTCAACGTGTGGACGATCACAGATGTGTCAAGGCCATGGTCATGGTTTTGTCTCTGGAAGGTTGCTGTGTGTGATGAGAGCCGTGAAGCCAGGCAGCTCTGGGGCCGCAGTCCCTGTGGCCTCGGAACTTAGAAGGAGACAAGAAAAGCGGTCGTGGGAGTCGTCCGTGCTGGGCCTAGGCCGTCCCCATCTGGCTCGGCTCGCCGTCGGCACCGCGCTCCTGCAGCCACTCCTGGTCTGAGG
The DNA here is from genome assembly GCA_004026765.1 of Micronycteris hirsuta. Lineage (NCBI taxonomy): Eukaryota > Metazoa > Chordata > Mammalia > Chiroptera > Phyllostomidae > Micronycteris > Micronycteris hirsuta. Next base: position 7,418 of record PVJI01012839.1, on the reverse strand, counting down.
GTCCCAGGGCACTGGTGGCAAAAACAGTTGATGTTTTTCTAACTGTGATGATACCTGGGGTGTTGGGGGTGATGAACTTCTGTGAGGCTTAGGGATCTAAAGAGTTACCGTCCTGAGCAGCTTTTTAGGGGAGGCCATGCTTTACCCTAAAAAAAAACAACCCATGGTTAACAGGGAGATTTCAAGCTAGGCAGCACATAGATGGGAGCAGCAGGAATGAAAAATGGGGGTGCAGGCCCGGCTGGTGTAGCTCAGTGGATTGAGCGCGGGCTGGGAACCAGAGGGTCCCGGTTCGATTCCCAGTCGGGGCATGTGCCTGGGTTGCAGGCCAGGTCCCCAGTGAGGGCCATGTGAGAGGCAACCATACATTGCTCTTTCTCCCTCCCTTCTCCTCTTTCTGAAAATAAATAAATAAAATCTTTAAAAAAAAAAGAAAAGAAAAACGGGGGTGCAGGAGACCCTACCCTGCAAGCCGCATAACAGCTTGTGCGAGTCTGGCCCCAGGGGACCCAGGGGCTTCCTGTCACCTCTTCGTTTGTCTGGGAGCCTGTCTTGATGTCTCCACAGGGACCTGAGCCCAGCAGTCCCTTCCTCACTGCACCGCATTTCCCTCTTGTGATAGGTGTGCTGGGGTGTGTGGTGTGCGCGGTCGTTCATATTTTGCTTTGTTTTTCATTTGGGCTTCTATCCAGAGGACACAAACTATATTCTGACCCAGACAGACCTCTGGTAGGAAATCAGAGCTCCCCAAAATGTGGGCAGCCTGGCTGGGGGACACTGGAAGGTTTCTTTGTGCCCCGATTTAGCAAAGAGGCTCCTGAGGCCGGTGGAGAAGATGGAGCCGCGGGAGGGTCTGTGGCTGGGGGACTTTGCACTTGGACTGTCGGACGTTTCGGTGACTTGGTTTATTTGCCCAAGCTTTATGAGGTCTCTTTTCTTTTGCAGACAGAGATTGCCAAGAGGCTGAACACAATTTTAGCACAGATCATGCCTTTCCTGTCCCAAGAGGTAAGACCTCCTTTTGCTGTGTCTTCCTTTAGTTTCCAGAATAGCCCACCGGCTGGCTGTGTCTCACCAGAGCCCCCACCCCTATTCATTTATACCGACTGAAGTTGAAGTTCACAACCTAGGGGTTTACAAAGCCATCTCCAGCCGGTTCAGGGGCAGGGAGCCCTATGGGAGGGACAGTTTGCTTGTTCTCGTAGAACTAGTTCAGAGAGAAGGGTTCCGGCCTACAGCCGGGGTAGCACTGGTCAGTGGGTGCCTCTGTGCCCCCCATGGACTATCTAAGCCAACCTCTGCTTCCTTGTGCCCCAACGTCCACACCTGGAGCTGGCAAGGAGCCAGGAAACCTGGCCAGTCAGTGCCAAGAGCCAGACCCTATGAGGGGAGCCGATACCCAAAGGTCAGAGGATAGAGTATACTTGGCAAAGGCATGGTTTTCTTGGTCATATCACCCTCTAAGTCATTTCCCAAGGGCCCCCCTACCTGACACAGGGGCTGAGCTAGTGGAAATGTCCCAAGCAGGCTTCTTGGCCCAGGGCAGACAAGTGGGCTGCCTGCGAGACCCGTTTCCATGCAGCAGAGCCCGCTCCTGCTGAGGCAGGCCCCGCCCCCCTTCCCCTCTGTGGCAGGGACCTCCTCAGCTCGCCCCTGAAGTCCTGGGTCTGAGTCAGAGGAGTGACCATCAAACGATTGAATTCATGTAAAAAACAGGGTAAAGCGGTGTCCATAGAGCTTGCAGCCCAGTAAGAGAGAGGGCTGCATACGAAGGAGGTGTTGTCTCAAGGCTGAAGGGAATGAATGTATCAAAAAAATGTTTTTGTTTTGTTTTTTGCCCTGGCTGGTATAGCTCAATGGATTGAGCGCAGGCTGGGAACCAAAGGGTCACCAGTTCGATTCCCAGTCAGAGCACATGCTCGGGTTGTAGGCCAGGTCCCCAGTGGGGGCCATGTGGGAGGCAACCACACATTGATGTATCTCTCCCTCTCTTTCTCCCTCCCTTCTCCTCTCTCTAAAAATAAGTAAAATCTTTAAAAAAAAAAAAAACCTTTTTTTTTTTTTTTTTTTGTAAGAGTGGTTTAAATTCATAGCAAAACTGAGTGGACAGCACAGAGATTCATTCCCCACAGCTGCCCCCGCCCGAGTGGTGCATTCGCTGCCGCCGATGAACAGAGCGTGGTCGCGCCTCTGTCCCCCAGAGTCCACTCACTGTTCCCACTCGGGCTCGCTGTGCCACTTTTGCTTCTCTTTCTGCCTAGACATACGCTTTTGTTTTCTCTCTAGAAACAGATTTGACTCTGCTTAGATACATGCACTTTTCTTCTGAACCTTTGAACGAAAGCTGCAGACACCCCATCAGTGTGGCTGGAACACTGCCGCCACACTTAGAGCGTTAATAATCACTCAGTAGTGCGTTCCGTGTCCAGCTCACGCTCAAGTACATGGAAGGAAGTTTCCTTGTATGTGTGCTGGAGGGAAGGTGATTGACTAACACCCTCTTTCGGCTGATTTATATTTTAACTTAAAGCAACTTACAGGAAGTTTTGATTACAAAAGGAATACATGCGCATCGATAGGGTTAAAGAAGAAAGTAGAAATGCCCTGTCCCCATCCCACCCATTCCCTGTGCCAGTGGAGGGGACCTCCTCTGCCTTCCGTGGGGGCTCAGCGACCGCCTGTCCCCGGCGACCGCAGCTAACCCTGCCCTGTCCCCTCCAGCATCAGCAGCAGGTGGCGCAGGCGGTGGAGCGAGCCAAGCAGGTCACCATGACGGAGCTGAATGCCATCATCGGGGTACGTGGACTCCCCAATCTGCCTCTCACCGTGTGTATAGCCCTTTTATTCCTCTCCTTTATCATAACCAGAGATCGGTTTTGATCTTAGCTGGCCTCAAAGAACGGCGGCCCCAGGACTCCGGCTCCTAAAGCATTTTGTGGGCTTGGATCCGTTTTGGGGCTCTCCCCCCCACATTGGGTCCCCAGTTGCCTCCCGGTCCCCAAATTAAAGGGGTGCCAAATATATCTCAAATCTACCTCTAAACTCATCATCCCTGTCCTCCCTCAGCCTCCGGTGTTTCCACCGTTGACGGGCACAGGCTCTGAGGTCACCCTCAAGGCCAGGCTGACTGGCGTGGGTCCCCAGCCTTCTCACGCCTCCCCGGGGGCCTGTCTGCTCTGGGCCCCTCCCTGGCAAAGGTCTGCCCTTCTTTGGCCACCTGGGATCAGAACTGTCTCTGCTGAACTGTTGATGTGAAACGTGCTGTGGAATCTGGGGTTGGGCCTTGCCGTCCCATGCACTCGGCTCCTACCTGAGCATTCTTTACGTGCCCTTGTGAGTTCCAGCCGGGGCGCCTAGGCAGGTCATCCTGACCTCCTAGGTTGTGCGAACAGGAAAAAATACCCCTGAGTTCCTTCTCGTCCGGCCCCTCCGTGAAAGGAGGAAGCGAGACCTCTCCCCCGCCCCTACCTGGCTTGTATCTATAAAGTATTTCTTGGATGCAAGTAGCGTCTTTCTCTCGTGTCCTACTTTGGTTGAGACTACGGCTGTTTAAGATAAACATCTGAGGAAAAACAGCTCTTCAGTGTGACTTTGGACACGGTTTTTACTTTGGGGTGTACCTGTTCACTTACTGTTCCTAAAATAATAAAATTCAAGGGTGGGTGAGGTCACCCCTTCCCGTCCACGGACAGGTGGGTCAGGTCCCTGAGGGGCTCCGGACAATATGGATTCCAGGGGATGGCCACGGGGTTCTTTCCCGTAGGTCTGGGGGTTGGACTGGAGTCTGTTTTTCTGAAGTTTTCTAGATCATTCCAAAGGCTAGTCAGGTGTGGGCAACAGTGGACTTGGTTGGCTGAGGCCCCTTCGGCCTGAATATTCTGGGATCCTGGTGGTCTTCATTCCTGTTTTCTTACGTGAGGTCATTATTTCAAGGCGGACCTGCAGGCCCAGCGTTTTCTGCTGAGTCGGGTAGATGGCAACACTTGGCTTTTCATTTCGCGGCAGGAGGTTGGAGGCTTGTGTTCTAGTTTTGGCCTTTCCCACGTGACTTGGGCAGGCCATCTCTTCTTCCAGCCTCAGTTTCCGCATCTATAAGAGGCGGGGGTTGGGGCAGCTCATCTGTCTGGGCCAGGAGTGCCCGGAGCCTGAGGTCAGGGTGACAGAGTGATACTGGTGGGTCCCAACCCCCCATCATGCCGCTGGGACTCGTGACGGTTCCATGGTCCTGAACTTCTGGGGCCCCGTGGCAGCTGCTGACTGCTGCTGGGCGGTATGGAACATGAGGCTGGCCCCGGTGATGCTGGCGGAGGAGCAGACCCTCATCTGTTATGTAGGAGGGGCGGAGGGCACTCTGGAAAGGGGGCTGTGAGCGAATGGTCAGTGTTTTTAGCCAGTGAGTTTTGGTTGGCAACACCCCCAGGGGGAAATGGTAATTTTGTAAAGCTTGAAATCTTAGGATCATCTAGCCCAGTGTTGGGGCCAGATGCGTTGGTGGGGGCGGGGTTGTCTTCTGTATTGCGGGGTGTTCAGCAGCGGTCCTGGCCTCTCTCTGCCCGCTGGACGCCAGTAGCAGCCCCACCCACGCTGCGACGCCCAATGGCGTGTCCCGGTGGAGAGCCTCTGCCCTCTCTCCAGGGGCGCCCCACCTTTCGGCGTCCCTGGGCTGCACTGGAAGAAGAGCAGTTGTCGTGGGCCACACGTTAAAGACACAGACACTAATGGAAACCAGAAAGTCTCACGATGTTCGAAGTAAATTTATGATGTTGTGTTGGGCCGCGTTTGTAGCTGCCCTGTGCTGCACGGTGGATGCCCTGCCAGACGGTGCCCTGGTTTGTAAGAGGAGAAGTGACTCATGGACAGACGGTCACACACCGTTCAGGAGCAAAGCCAGGCAGAGACTCGCAGCCTGGGGCTCGGCCCCATCCTGTGTCCTTCATGTCAGTGATCAGTTCCTGTCTCAGTGGCTCTGCTGACGGTGGCAGGAGGGGGACACGGGCGGCAAGCGCGTCGGGAGTTCTGTCATAGGAAATTTCTCCTCTTCCGGCCCCTCAGCCCCATCCCCATTCCAGGACGAGCCCTCCCCTCAGGGCAGTGGCCACAGCGGGGTCCCCTCTCCCCCTCTGCCTCCCTCCTTGGATGAAAATCCTCTTAGGACAATCATTTTTTTAAGTTCCAAGAAAAGAGTGAAACTGGGGAAGAAGCACTGCTTGGATTAGCTCCACTTCCTTCAAGTAGTATTTAGGAAGCTACAAGTTAGGTCACGGCAGCTCCGGGCAGATATTGGAATTCAATTAACGCCGACGAGCAGGGCCCGTGACCCCCATTTTCAAGGTAATTGCTTCTGCGGCTCTGAGCGAATGCCGACGTCGCCCTGTCATTAGGCAGGCGGCCGTCTAATCGCCGCGCCTGACAGGGCCTCGCAGGCAGGAATTACGGACGGCTGAGGCCCGCTGCGCGGGAGCCGGGCTGGTCCGTGCACCAGCGGGGAGGCCGTGGCTCCTCTCCTCGGGGAGGGCTGGGCAGGGTGGGCTGCAGGCGGTCGGCAGGAGGCCGCAGGGCCACGGGCGGGCCGCCAAAGTGTAGACGTCTTGTGCCCAGCTGTCAGCCTCCAAAGTGAGGCTTTGGGCAAGTTGCTCGATCCCTCTGAGCCTCAGTTTCCCCATTTGGGAAAAGACTGCGAAGAGGTGAACAAGTTTCCTAGGATACGCCCGGTCCACTCTGTCGTTGCGGGCTCTCTTGAGCATGGAGTTAAAGGATTCTGAGGCCGTGTCCTGGCTCCGCTCAGAGAGAGATGAGAGGCGAGGCAGGTATTGTCTGGTGTGGGCACACCTGCAGCTAGCGGCATATTTATTGCATAGGTTGAGGGATCTCTAGGGTCCCCTCTGCCTTCCTGGTAAGAAAGGCCAGGATCCCGCATCAGGCTGGTAAGAGAGGAGAGGGAGGGGGCAGATCAAGGGAGCCCAGGCTTGCTGGCCCGGCCCACCCACTCCCCTGTGGGGCCCCAGGGAACTCAAGTGTCCGTTTAAGGAAGACAGGCCTGAAGACATCTCTGCTGCCTGGACCTTTGCTGTTTACATGCCCTTTATTCTTGGATCCACATTATTGGGGGATCCTTGGAGGGTCAGGATTACTGAGCATGAGCAGGGAAATTTTGTCCCTTGGAAGCAACTTGCAGAAGGCATCCCCAGGCGCATTAGAGACTCTGAGCTGACGTCACAGCAACCGTGTGCAGACCCTTTTTTGCATCACCCTGGGCTGGCCCAAGGTCACTGAGTCTGGAGAGTGGAGGGCCTCTCGTCCCCTCCCCACTGACAACTTGGTTTGCCTGTCCTTGGAAGTTACTAGAGGAGGAGATGTTATAAAATGTGGGCATTTTTTAAAGCAGGGGGCGAGGAGGAGGAAGCAGTAGGTTGTAGCCCTGTTGTCACGGACTGGAGTGTTTTGAAGCCCTACCTGAGATTCTTGCCTTTGCTCCAGGATGCTGAGGAGTTGGATTCAGTTGGTTGAATTTCCCATGGGGGAGAAGGATGGCAGGTGCTTCTTCGAATGCATCCGTTTCCTTCCGCCAGGCAGCTGTGCTGGGGAGAAGTAATGCTGGGGTCCAGGCTCCGCTCGGGCTGCTTCTGCAGGAGTGCCTCAGCCCCTCGGAGCATCGCCCATTCTGAACTGGATTCAGAGGGTGGTCGCAAAGTCTAAAAGCGGTGGGCCCGCCAGCCACGAGACACAAAGGAGCTCGCGGAGGCCTGGGCCGGGCCTCCCTCTCCTTGGAGGGTAGGAGGTGTCCATTCTATGCGCCGAGGACTCTGCTTCCTTTGGCGGACACCCTCAGTGTGTTGTGGGTCTGGAAATGCTTAGAGAACGTCACGAAGTTTAACCCGAGTTACGCATCTGAGAAGTGAGGTATTAAACCAGCTCACAAAGGCACGAGGCGCGTAATCTAATCACACGTACCCTGCAAGTGGAGGGGCTTCACCTCCTGAGCCCTGGGCCTGTGGCACCTGTGTGGAGGGAGGTTGGGGATACACAAGTGCCCCCCTGGACGTGCCTCTGGACAGGCCTTTGTTCTGGTGTGAAATGTTGAAGGAAGGAGAAGAGCACTCATGGGTGGGCTCGGGTCCAGTTTCCTAGCCCTGCTGTTGGGGTTGGAGGTGGCAGGGGGTGGCTGACTTGCTTTCACGTCATGGATGGAGAAGTCCCGGTATTAGAAGGAGCAGTAGAGACTAGGCAGGCTCTGCCCCCTGGTCGGCTCGGGCCCCTCCTCGGACTGTGGACTCGATGCTGTTTCTCCCCAGTTGAAACCACGGTCCCCTGTCACTGAGATGCTCTGTGTTTCAGCACATGGTCTTCTGAGGTCGGGGATGTGTTGCAGGATAGAAATGCAGACCGAGGATGGCCGTGCCCGTCTGCCCGCCCAGGGG
>PVJI01012838.1:0-50023 GCA_004026765.1 Micronycteris hirsuta | reverse complement strand
CATGTCTGTGGGATGGGAATTCTCTAATAGGAATTTGGCAAAGGTGTATCTTAAAATATTCTGGCTTGCTGATCTCTGAATATTGCTTTAACCTGGTCCTGTCTGCCACCAGACGTGAATCAACATCCTGATGCCTTGCTATGAGTAATCCTACCTGTTCTGCTTAATCCCATGAATAATCAATCCAATGTAAATGTGTATTAATGCCTCTAATAAAACCCCCGGCTGGGCAACCCACGAGGTCTTTCTCCCCAAGATGGGCGATGGTGGAGGAGACCCGTGGCCGCCGGATTTCTTCCCCCCGCGTGTCTCGGTGTGAGATTCTTACACGCATTGGTTACGGTCACTATGGGTTATGGCAGGACCGATATACCCCACGACACTTGGGTAATGTAATTATGATGTGCCTTGGTGTGTTCCTCTTTGGGTCCAACTTCTTTGGGACTCTCTGAGCTTCCTGGACTTCCTGGAAGTCTATTTCCTTCACCAGCTTGGGGAAATTCTCCTTCATTATTTGCTCAAATAAATTTTCAATCCCTTGGTCTTCCTTTTCTCCTTCTGGCACCCGTATGACTCGGATGTTGGGACGTTTAAGATGTCCTGGAGGTTCCTAAGCCTGTCCTCATTTTTTAAAATTCTTGTTTCTTCATTCTTTTCTGGTTGGATGTTTTTTTTCTTTCTTCTGGTCCACTCTGTTGCTTTGAGTCCCAATTTCCTTCTCATCCCTATTGGTTCCCTTCACATTTCCCCACATTTCTTGTAGTGTATCCTTCATTTGTTCATCTAATTGCGACCAATTTTGTGAGCATCCTGATTACCAGTGTTTTGAACTGTCCATCTGATAGGTTGGCTATCTCTTCGTCACTTAGTTGTATTTTTTCTGGAGCTTTGATCTGTTCTTTCATTTGGGCCATTTTTTTCTCTGCACACCTGTTACTTTAAGAGGCGGAGCCTTAGGTGTTCTCCAGGGCGGGGTAACTCACATCATTCTGTTGTGACACTGCCTGTGGGGGTGGGGCCTGAGAGAACAATGGCACTTGCTCCACTCTCCGCACTTCCCCAGCTACCCACAAGCAAGTTGGGCCCTTCTGTGCTGGCTCGGGTTGGGTGGGTGGGCTTGAGTAGTTCCAAGTCCCTGAGGGTCTCTCCAGTGAACTCTCCTATGAGGCCGGGAGTTCCTCCTGTCGCCACCTCAACCCCCCACAGATGTTTTCAGTCGGTGGTTTGAGGCTTTATTTCCCCGCATTGGTGGGTTGCACAGTCTGCTCCACTCCCCAGCTTTTTCTCCCTGTTTATCTGTGCGAGAATGAGGGACCGCCTGGTCCACCAGTCTTGGCCCACTGGGTCCGGGTGGGGCAGCCTTGGGTTTCGCTGAGTGCGTTCTTCAGGCAGCTGGAGCATTGCCAGTACTGCTCCACAAACCGACTTCTCACCACGCGCTCTCCGCCCGGCTCCGCCCTGCTTACCAGTCTGGATGAACTCCTTACCAGTCTTCTTTAGCTCCTTGGTTGTCGGACTTCCACTCAGTTCGATCTTCTGTCAGATCTGCCTGTTTTCGTTTTTTAAATTGTTGTTTTTCCTCTTTTTGTTGTGCGAGGAGGCACAGTGTGTCTACCTATGCCTCCATCTTGGCCGGAAGCCAGAATAACTTCCCTTAATTTCTATTTGTTTAATCTCCTTGGTGCACTATTCAGAACACCACTGACTTTCAGGGCTGGCACATTCAATGTTTGTTGGAGGGTATATGTGATCATATTTGATCAAATATTCACACTTCTGGAATAGCAAAATGTGTATTTTACGACTTAAGTGAATTGGTGCGGTGATTGGGTATAAATAAGCTTCCAGCCAGTTCTTGTTGATAATGCCATGGGCAGTCTCTTGACAGTATTCTAAGGTCTGACCAAGCAGCACAAATACCCAAGGTAACCGTTTCTAGTAGTATAAACCAGACTATATATCAGACTTCTGAAATATGTGTATAGCTTTGTTGAGATGATAGGAGAAAGTGTCTTTATGAAAAATATGTATTGCATATCCACAGCATAGTTCCCAGTATTAACTACTGTTATTGCTGTCATCTTGTAGAACATATATTGACCCCAGAGACCTTGATAAATGACCTCAGGGGAAAATTACTGTCTGTATATGACTCAAATATATTAATTATTGATGTCATAAGCAGAGTAAATTTCCTTCTTACTGCCATGGCAAGTGCTATAAATCCTTGCAGTATCCTCAGGTGACATTTATGGCCCTCTGAATACTGGACAATGCCTGCCATTTTCTGGAGTGGAAATAATTAACATATCCTGATTCCAAGTGTTATGACATGCTAGGAACATTCTTAGAGTTCTGAACCAGTGCTTCTCAAACATTAATGCATCTGCATAACCTGGAGAGCCTATTAAAGATATGGGACAGGGCCTGAGATTCTGCATTTCCTAGAAGCTTACAGGTGATGCCAGTGTTCCTAGTCTGTGGGCAACACTTTGAGTGGCAAGATGCTAAACACTTTCAAACCACCTGCTTTCATGGAAGTATCCCTCTTGCATACTAGCAAGTGGGATACTGGTGTAGCCCTTCACCCAGAAGCTTAGTCTAGTCACCCAAAGTGATCATTTCCCGCATCCTTATGTGCAGTTAGTAAAATGTTATGCTTTGGTCTTGGGCAAAACAGGAGTGATGAAAGATATTAGAGCCCCATTGTGCCCATCTCTCACTGTGAGGCCCTCACATGCTTCTATTTCCAAGGAGCAGGCAAATTGCAATAACCTAATAAGAATTCTTTTAGACAGTGAAGTCTACTGAGCTCTGAGGGTCAAGGCTGAATTCTTTTCCTGGCCAAATGTATCACATACCAATGGTTTTAGCTGTTAAGTGATAGAAAACCTGACTTTCAGTGGCTTAAACAGTAGGTTATCATTCTAACATATACATAATGATACCATGTTCAAGGCAGGAGGAAGAGGGAAAACTGTACCACGTTTGAACTTATCATGGAAGCAAAAACTGTCCAAGAAATCTCCAGTAAATTTCTCCTTGTGTCTGTTGATCAGAACAGTTGCCAGACCATACAAGGGAGACTGGGAAAACTTGTATTTATCTGTGACACCTTGAAACTATTCAGATTCTGTTAGGAATAAAGAAGGTAGAAGTGGATATTGGGTAGGCAATGAACTGTATGCCACATCTACAGTAACTAGAAGTAAAATTTCTCTGCTTTCTGTGATTAACTTTCTTTTTACCTTAGCAGAATCCAATATTCATTACTAGAAAATACAGTGAATGTATGGCGGGGGACGGTTTGATAGAGGGAAGAAGCAAAAATCAAACAGGTTTTCAGTATCCAAACTTCATTTCTCTGAGTGAGATACATATATACATTGGGTTCTGAAGATACAAATTACACCTAAAATCAAAAGGAAAAGTAAATGTACATCACATTGTGTACACAATGTCATTTGGAAATTTAGCAACAGAATTTCCAAAGCCACAAATTTGGTGGTAGCCCTTATCCTGCAGTTTTATTAGAAAGTTCAAATAGTAAACAGCTTTTGTTGTCAGCTTAATAAAATCTTAATGATTTTGAAAGAAAACTTTGTACTATTAATTATAATTAGAATGCCTCTTGGGACACTTCAAGATTCAGTTTTGTTAAAGAATGAAACAGCATGGAATGTGAAAACCTTGGAGGTGTTTCCCTTTTAAAAATTTTCTTTGGACTTTGATCCTTAAAGAATAAATATCTTTTCAGTGATGTTACTATGTATTTGCTGTTGATTTTTAGAGGACCTTTTGTATTAGAGTAAATTAGACCTGTATTAGGTTAGGATTTTGCACACTGGAACTTTCTTTATCCTTCTTCTTCATTTAACCTTAAGATAATTTTGTTGTTAGGAGTTAACTCTTAAAGATGAATAAAAATACAATTTGGGGTAAAAAGGTGATGTGTTTCTCTTTTTTTATTAAAAACAGTGTGGACAGTCAAGATCAAGCTTTTCAGCCTGGCTTTGTATTATTTGTGAAGGTGATTGCCTTGTTTAATCTTCTGTGCTTTCTGGTTCAGAATTAGTTTATATATTTTTATCTGTAGCCTAGTCACTGGATGAAAGGGAATGGCGATTTCCATATTGTGCAGAGTTTAGAATTTAGAGGAGAAAGGTGAGATAAAAGACAAGTTTTAATTTTGTTTCATTCACCTAAAGGAAATAGAAGTGTTTCACAGACTCCCATAGACAGTCTGGCAGAAGATGGCAATTGTGAAAAGATAAGGGTGGGCTTCTTTTGATCTATCTTGAATGCGATTAGTTCTTACAGAAAATTCCCTTTCTTGCTTCCAAAAGATAGTATAAAATAGCTTGTGTTGAGGGGAAAAGGATGGGTCGGGTTCTGGTGGGATTATGTGACAGAAATACAGCAAAGAGGAATTTCAGGGTTTTTCATGTATACCTCTGTGTACATGAACTGAACTTACAGACCCGGGAAGATGTAAACACTGAAGTGGATTGCTGTACTCTAGCTTCACTTTGGTTCCTCTGCCCTTATTGACATACTTGTAAGCACTTCGCCCTCTGTTGTGTTGGCACAGAACCATAGCACTTGGCACCATGGTTCCTGAGCTCTGGCAAGTGAGAGCTCTTTGAGGCCAACCCCAAGCCCTCAAACTCCAGAGGGCAAGAAGGATGTTCTGTCTTGTTCACCACCATTCTTGGTGCCAAAAAATTTGTTTAATGAATGAAGAATGCCACTGTGATTCTTACATTTGAGTTTGTATATCATTCTTCAAATGTATATCACATTTTCATTTGATATTTGTGCTGCTTTTACTGTACTTATTCAACTTGTAAGAATTCTTGGTATGACTTTGCAAGGTACTTGAAATATCTTGACCTTTTCTTTTCAGAGCACAATGATTAGAAGAGATACCTTGTGTAGCAGTTAAATCACACACACACACATACACAAAGAGTTGGGGGATGAGGAGAATGATAAAAGGTATTGAGGTTGATGTGCATGGACACATAACAGATTTTAAATTAAATTTGCATGTTGCTGACTAAGAAGCACACAGTAGTGTGGGAAGCTCTGTTATTCTTGGGAGATGAAAATATTCTCTCAGTTCTACAAAATGAGGCTGTAATATTGAAATGATGCCAGCCTCCCTGCTGGGCAACCTGCTTACATTTCACCCCTGTACTGAGTTATTTCTCAGCTGCTCTGGTGTCTGTGCCCTTCCTGCTGTTCCCCGCTTTGCCAAAGGACCAGCATCCCTGAGCCACATGAGAATCTGCCCTTCGTTGTACTTAAGCAGAGAATGTTTCCAGGCTGTTCTGAAGTAAAGCATGCCATCTGTGAAATGAGTGACCTCCCTTCAACTCCTTCTGGCTTTGATTGGTAGTCAGATCTGCTATTGTGCTAAGAGATACTGTAAGACATTCTGCAATGATTTTAACTTTGGTGCTTCTGTTATGAGACATCTGCAGAACTTTTTGACAAACACACACTCAAGCTTGGGCACATGTGTCAGTAATCTATTGCTGCAAAGCACACTACCTCTAAACTTAGTGGCTTATATTTCATTTATTTTTATTGCTCAGAAGTCTGCATGCCATCTGGTGGTTCTGCTGACCTGAACCAGGCTCAACTGATCTTGGCTGGGTTTGCTCATGTGTCTGCAGTTAGCTTCAAATTCAGCTGAAACTGGATGGTCTAGGATGGCCTCACCTATATGTCTCTCAATTAGCCAGCTCTCAGTTGGGATTATGGAAGTGACTGAATTCCAAGAGCAGGAATGGAAGCATGTAAGGCCCTCTGAGGCTTAGGTTCAGGAGTGGTGCATCATCCCTTCCTCTGAATTCTTTTGACTAAAGCAAGTTATATGGTTAGTGCAATTTCAAAGTGTAGATACCTAGACTCCACCTCTAGATGAAAGGACCTACAAAGTAAGATTGCAAGGGCATGGATACAGAGAGGGATATACTGTGAAGCAGTATATACTGTCACAGTGTCGGATATAAAAGGCATTATAAAGTAGTGTGTCGGGCATGGATGTGTGCGTGTACATTCTCAGGGTTCTAGATTTCTGGGAAATATGAGAAGATGGGTGTGCTGGAGAAAGGGCGGGAGAGGTTCTGAGGAGTATTTCACACCTCTGAATCCTCTTTGCCTTCAACATCTCTCATTAGGGATACCATAAGTAATCCTAAACAGCTTTATTTACCCCATTGGTATCATAGGCTATTTATCCCTTTGTACCTTTTTAAGGCCCTTGCTAGCCATTAAATGTATATAACTGCAGAGTGAGGCTGGAATAGATGCGATAGTGTTCAGTAGTGTGCTTTTGCAATTTGCTGTTCATATGAAAAGCAAAAAATGGATAGTGATTATTCAACCCAATTATTAAGCTGTTATGTTGTTGTATTTGACATATTCCTGCCTTAAGATCGAAATACAGTAAGTCCTCACTTAACGTTGTTGATAGGTTCTGGGACTTTATGTGAAATAACATAATGGAACAAGTTTTACCATAGCCTAATTGATATAAACAAGAGTTAAGCTCCTGTGGTACCTCATGAACATTATAATGAAATGATGTTATTTGAGGACCTGCTATATAATGACTCAACACCTGAGATTTTGTGCCTCAAACCAATGCAGATATGCAGCCCACTTACCAGCTATGAAAGTCCATGGTGTACATCTTTTTTAATATCCACCTCACCCTTGACTTCCATCTTAGTTATGCTACTCTTATTTGCCTCCTTAGTATTCCTCAGACACATAGATACACTTCCACATTAGGGCCTTGGCATGTGCTGTGCCCTTGGCCTAGAAAACTCTTCCTTCACATATCACCTCAGTTAATGTCTTCACCTGCTTCAGGTCCTTGATCAGATTGCTCCTTTTCAGTGAGACATACGTTCACCCTCCTATTTAATACAGTGCATTGCAACTCTTCACCAAAACATCCCCATCCTTCTTCCCTACTCTACATTTTCTTTTTTCCTTAACACCAATACCTTATAGTTTATTAGATAATTTACTAATTTATAATATTACATATTTTCTGATCCCCCTCAGTTTTGGGGTACCCAAGACTACCCCAGGACTGAGATTCACTCAAAGAACTCAAAGGACCTAGCATATAGTCATAGCCTCCACATCCTAATCTGATTTTCTAATTGCTTCACATGTAAGTCTGTCTCCTCAACAAAGTGCAAAACTTTTATGATGGAATCATGCAGCATAGGAGCTACAAAGAACCTTTCACCTCATGAATCCATTTGCCAGAAGCAACATATCCAGAGCAACCTAGTTAATTGCTTATGAAAGGACACACAGCAAAATCAGCAAAGGTAAAAGGTGTCTGGAGTGAAGTCTGGGCAAAACCCAGCACAAGCTTCCAGGGGTCCTCTCTTGGTGGACAAGAGACAGACAGACAGACAGACTGACTGACTGACTGACTTAATCCCTACAGCAACGAGTTGTAACAACATGTCTGAAATATTGCCAACCAGGGAAGCCTATTAGACACTCAGGGCCTAGGATTTTTATTGGGGACTGGTCACATAGGAAGCCTCTGCGCAGCATGTATCAAAATTCCAGACTTCCAGAAGGAAAGCAAGTGTTCAGAATATGTTGTTTGCACAAACAGTGTAGGCACAGTGAGTCACTCTTTCCTGGGAATGGTTGTCGAAAAAATCCAAGTTCCCAAACACTAGCTGAGGACCAACCTTGCAAGCAGCACTTTCTAAGGAAGGTGGACTTAGGCCTACCATGATCATGCTTTTCTCCACACCATGCAACAATATAAGCATATTGAGGACAGAGATCTTTGTTTTATACCATGATGCATCCCCCACAACGGTATCTGACACAGGGCAAATGTTCAATGAATATTTATTGAACGAAGAGATAGAACCCAGGCCCTTGAGTGAACCTTCTCTATGGCAGAAATACCATGCAAAGGAGGAACAACCTCCTGATTTACCTCTGTGAAGTTTTACCTGAACTAGCAGGCCCATAAACTTCCACCCAGATAACTCTGTCTAGGGGGGCCTGAAAGTAGCTGAGCCTCCACTTCCTAATCTGATTTTCTGATTGTTTCACATGTAAGTCTGTCTCCTCAATGAAGTGCCAAACTCTTATGATGGAATCATGCAGCAAAGGAGCTGCAAAGGACCTTCTCCCTCATAAGTCCATTTCCCAGAAGCAACAGGTCCAGAGTAACCTAGTTAATTGCTTAGTAAGGACCCTGGTCCCTTGAACTTGTTTTTCCTCTTTACCACTTTTGTTTTTGCCATCCCACAGTGCCTAGCATGGTGCTAAGCAAATGTTATATTGTCTTAAACATTATTTAAAAATTTTTTTCTAAGAATTCTAGAGAGAAGGGAAGGGAGGGAGAAAAAGACAGAGAGAATCATTGATATGAGAGAGAAACATAGATCGGTTGTGTCTTGCACAGGCCCCTACCATGTCTGAACTTGCAATCCAGGCACATGCCCTGACTGGAAATCGAACCTGTGACCTTTTGGTTTGTGGGACAACACCCAGCCAACTGAGCCATGCTGGCCAGGGCTGTCTTAAACATTATTAACTGGTTTGGTTTGAAGACTGGCCTGGATGGATCCTTTAACTTTACCTGGGTCTGTGACATTTATGCAAGCAATATCTTATTTCTTCCTTTAAAGTTTATTTTTAAAGGCAAAATGCCATGTTAAAGGACTTTCCCCCACACCATATACATTCCCTTCTTTTTCTTTGCTTTCAGAGCTCAACCATTTTTCACTGTGACTATGTAAGCTCTTTAGTTTACCTATTATCAGTGACTCTTCAGATAAAAACCTCATTTTTCACTCCCTGCTCCCTCAGTAATAGAAAGATTAAGCTAATTGCAAAACTACTTGTGTCAGGATTCATCCCATGTGGAAAGTCTATTTCATTAGAGGCTTGCTTGTCACATTCTGAAGTTTGAAAAATGGATGGAATGAATCACTTGTTGAAATTCAACAAAGAGCACCCAGCCCTTGTTCTGCTTAAGATTTGCTTAAGACTGGTCTCAGCTCAAAAATACGAAATTGAATTTATCAGCAGGAAAAAATGAAATGTTTTCAAAACGAGTATCATAGTACCATCTTAGAATATAAATCTTATATAACATTTGTCATCAAAATTAAGTTTTAATATTACTGCAAGAATATACTGAAATATCTTTCTACCAATAGGTTGACACCTTAATAACCATCTTAACTATTGCTGAGTTACTTTTGAACAGGGAGAATATTCTTCTGAATGGAAGGAGAATTATGAATCTATTCTTAGGGCAGATAAAAAATAATTGCATATCAAGATTCCTGGACTGATCAAATGAATTAATATTCCTGGCAGAGAAAAGATAAATTCTGAGGGAGATAAACTGTCAAGGAGCATTCACCAGCAACTTTTACAAATGACTTGGTCTTGACAGAAATGTTTTAAATACAGATCTAGCTGTTTAAGGTATTTAGTCATTTTGACAATATTGGGTTAGCCTTTCCTGAAATTTAAAAAATTTGACATAAAAAATGGAGTCATATGCCAAAATATTACAGTACGCAGCTAGTGCTCTTGAGGGCAATGGTTTTGTTACTTTTTAGAATTGGTAAAGACCTGAAAGAATTGCTGTCTCAAGTCTTTTTTTTTTAAGATTTTTTATTTATTTCTTTTTAGACAGAGGGAAAGGGAGGAAGACAGGGAGAGAAACAGCAATGTATGGTTGCTCCTCACATGGCCCTCACTGGGGACCTGGCCTGCAACCCAGGCATGTGCCCTGACTGGGAATCGAACCAGGACCCTCTGGTTCCCAGCCCATGCTCAATCCACTGAGCTACACCAGTCAGGCTCAAAGTCTTGTTCTAAAGTCTTTTATAGACAAGAAAACTGTGGTTCAGAGAGTTGCTGTGGTATAGTGAAGGCCACACAGTAGACTGATAGCAGAGCGCAGAACAGAGCTCAGGGTCCTTTCACTTTCAGGTCATTGTACCATTATGATCCACTTTCATGTTCTAAAGCAGTGGTTCTCTCAATATCCCAGGTATCAGAATCCCCTGGAGGGCTTGTTAATACACAGATTGCTGGGCCCTATTCTAGTTTCTGTTTCCATATGTCTGGGATAGGGACAGGGAATTTGCATTTCTGTAAAGTGCCCAGGTGGTGGTGATGGTTCTAGTCCATTGACCACACTTTGAGAAACATTGGGCTCAGGGGTTCAAGGCATAGTCAGGAAACTAAGAATAAATGTGGAATTTTCTGCAGGGAAAGAGGGAATGATTGATTGATTGATTAATTTGATTTGATTTATTTCTTTTTTTAGCTAGTTCTGAATATCTTTGTGCTCGGAGACTAGAAGGTCTGTTAGTAATTTTACTTTTCCAATTCACTTGTAATTATTGTTAATTAAGGATTCTACTATTAGTACAAATACCTGGTAAATTTCTTTTTTTTAAAGATTTTATTTATTTATTTTCAGAGAGAGGAGAAGGGAGGGAGAAAGAGCAATGTATGGTTGCCCCTCACATGGTCCTCACTGGGGACCCGGCCCACAACCCAGGCATGTGCCCTGACTGGGAATCGAACCAGGACCCTCTGGTTCCCAGCCTGCGCTCAATCCACTGAACTACACCAGCCAGGCCCTGGTAAATTTCTTATCTGATTCAGAATTATGACCTACTGGGGGCCTGGATAATGGGTAAAAGGAATGATAGCAAACCAATGGCAAGGAAAAGAAAATCCATGAGGTATTTTAAAATATGGAATAATGGCCCATTATAAAAAACCTCTTCAGAATCCAAATTCTTACTAGGAAATCATCAAATTGCCTTTACTCATCTTGAATATTTAAATTAACAGGAGAAAAGAGATCCCGAAATGATGACTGAAAAAATTGGGTAATTGAGTTGAGAAAGGTAATTGAATTTAGAGCAGGACTTTAATCCCTCCAAATTTGTTTGGGCTGATTAACAAATTTGTTGCCAGAAATGTTCTTCAGGTTTTCCTTGGTGATACAGAATGGGAAGACTTCCTGATATTAAGATCAAATGTAACAGCCAAATTCTTATGTATATTCTAAGCACATTTTTCATTAACATAACATTTATTTTTACTTATTACCTGTTATCTTTTAGTCAGCACAGATGCTTTGTAATATATTCAGACCAAATCAAAATTGGTGGTAGCAGCCTTTCTTCCCACCTCATTCCAGAAGCTTTCTATCTGCTAAAAAGAAACCCATATTTGCCTGCTCAGAATCCATCCTTTTTTTCCCTTTCACCTTCCTAGAACGGGTAAAAATTATTCCTTGCTGACCTACAGGCTAAATCAAGGCTTTGGGAGAAGAAGAGAGAAAAGAGACAGAGGAAAAAAGAATCCAAATGGATTCTGGGGCTTGAGAAATCATTTGTGTGAGGGACAAAGGAACTGAAGATGGGGGGGATGGGTTTGAGGAAGTGTTATTATGGGCTATGAATGGATTTCTGTTACAGTACTTTGAAAGATGAGTAAAGAAAGCTGCTTTTTGATTATCTGTAGCTGCCAAAAGAGGTATTACTCCAAGATTGGACCATAGGGGTCCTTGGATTTATTAAGTTTATTTAAAGTTCCTATGACTCCACCTTTTCTCTAATAAAATTTGTTTGCAGAGGGAAATCAGAGGAATCAGTGGAAAATCAGGTTTCCAAGGAAGCCAACCTGGGTGAATAAGAGGAACACTATGCCTATCCATTAGTAAACAAATATTTACAGTCACATGAAAACTCTTGCTGTTGGTGAGACGGGAAGCATTTCCTATTGCTCCAGCCTAAGTAGCAAAAGACATAGGGGCATGGGGTTCCAGGGGAGAACTTGAGACTACAGATTTCAGAAAGTGAAAAATATACTGTGGCATCAGAGAAAGGTTCTGGTAAAAACTCTGAGTCCATTTTCTCAGGAAACTTAGTATTTCAGCTACCTCTTGCTGCATAACACACTGTCTCAAAACTCAGCAGTTCAAAATAAAAACATTTATTTTGTTCAAAATGCAATTTGGGTAGGGTTCAGAAGGGAGGGCTTGTTTCTTTTTCTGTTTTCAGTTGGCAAAGCTCAACATGAGGCTAGAGGAACCATTTTCAAGATGGCTGGTTGTGGGCGGCAAATTTGTGCTGGTTGTCTACTGTGGACTTATCTGGCATTGGGAGCCTTAGTTCCTCTCCCCATTGGCCTTTCCATGGACTGCATGGGCTTTCTTATGGCATGGTGGCTGGATACTTAATCGTCCTAAAAGAATATGGCAGAAGTGTATGGCATTTCATGACCTAGTCTTGGATGTCATATAGTGTCACTTCTGAAGTACTCTGTTGGTCAGTGAAATCATGCTGGCCTTTGAGGCACAAGGGGGATAGAAAGGTTCCAGACAAGCATGTCAATGGGCTGTTGTGTACAATGTAGGTAATATCTGTTGCACAGATGAACCTAAAGCATGCTCTAGGCTTTAAATCAGTGTTTACAAAAGTCAAACAGGTGTCTTACTGTTTCTCACCTTGCTCCTTTTCCTCTTTTTAATGTCGTAGAAAGAATGTTTGGTCCTTACTAAAAGTCCTATTCCAAAAAGCAACCCTAATCTCCCCCAATGTTTATTTAAGAGGCCAATTTTGGCCATTTTAAACATTTCAAGTCACAGATCTTGGAAGAAGAGAGCCAAAAAGTATTAAACAGAGAAGCAGAAGTTGCAACTATTAACCAGTGGCCTTTCCAACCAGCAGTGGGCAATTTTAGAAATTCGCCTGTAGTAGGCACTATATCTATTGTATATACTCCCTGTCTTAGTTTGAGTTCCCCTAAAATACACTGAGACAAGGATTTGAGAGCAGATAGTTCACTGGAGAGGTGATTCAGGAGCCACAGTGAAGGAGTAGAAAGTGAGGTAGGGAAGTTAAGCCAGCAGAGTGTGTGATAAATGGGCAGGTTTCCCCTCTGGGCATCTGGGGCACACACCCCTGGGGACCTTTGATGGATGGTATAGAACATACCCTAGAGTTGTCCCCTTGGAGGAGTTAGGAAAATGGAACAATTAATCACCAGTTCCTGCCCCTGGTTGGTTGGGGGCATTAACTCTGGCACTTCCAGCCTGTCCAATACCCAGACCAAACCTGCTCATGAAGCCAGGGAAAGGCTTCAGGCAGAGAGTGCCAGTTTCTGCATTATTTACCAGATGCTGCTGGTTTAGCTCAAGTCAGAGAAGCAGAATGCTGATTAGTTTTCTCTCCTCCCTTTCTCACATAACACCCCTCCCTTGTCCATCTCCTCTACTCCATGGCTCCCATTCCAAACTATGGTTTGAGGTGTGTATGCTTTGTCTTACCATGATTTGTATCATATTCAATTTTTTCCATGGATGTAGGCCTAATGGGCCTCTTATTTAAAACAAGGAAAATATGGCTATGATCAGGTTGGAGATAGGAACCACAGTTGCTCAGTCCATGCTTAGGGGGTGAAGTACAGTGTGCTATTCAAGTTTTTGGAGAAGTTATTTTA
The DNA here is from genome assembly GCA_004026765.1 of Micronycteris hirsuta. Classification (NCBI taxonomy): domain Eukaryota; kingdom Metazoa; phylum Chordata; class Mammalia; order Chiroptera; family Phyllostomidae; genus Micronycteris; species Micronycteris hirsuta. The sequence goes on along the minus strand of PVJI01012838.1, from coordinate 36,475 downwards.
ATGAAGAACCAAAAACTCTTTTCTTTTATTATTCAAAATAAAACAAAAAGGATGGGGCCTGTGGTCCCCTTCTGATGTGGGAAATGTAAGAGTTCCCTGAATGTCCAGGGGCAAGGTAATAGTAATTATAGTCAGAGGATGCAAGAATTGAAGGCAAAGACTGAAGCTCTGATTTCTCTTCAGAACATACAAATCTTTCACCTTTTACTAAAGTGAAGCTCCTAGGCCATCAGCATAACTGGCTTTCTTGATGGAAACCCATCCCAGCTGACAATTGACTGAGGAGCTTCAGATATAGAGTGCCCAAGTTTGAATCCCAGAGCTACTTGCTAGTTGTGCGACCCTGGGGAAGTTACCTGAGTTGTCTGTGCCTCATTTTCCTCATCTGTAAAGTGTGCCATATGATCATTTTGTGGATTAAATTAGATAGAATGTGAAATTGATTTAGAATGATGCCTGGCAATTACTAAGTGTTCAGGGATTTAAGTTGTTGTTTTTATGATTATTCTTGTCCATTTCCCAGATCTAGTGAATCATAACCTCTGAAGACAGAGCCTGGTAATCTACATTTCTAACCAGCCCCTCATATATTTCATACACCTTCTAAAGTTTGAACACCAGTGCTCCAGTCTGAAAGGGAGGGAAGAGAGAGAGAGAGAGAGAGAGAGAGAGAGAGAGAGATCAGGTGTTGTCAAGACAAGATTGATTAGCACAGTAATACCTCATTTCCTCAGCAACTTTGAGAAATGAGGAGTTTGCTTTAAGTGAGTTCTCCAGTTGGCTGACTCTTTCCTCTTTTAAACACCCAATCTTAAAAGCTAAAACTTGATGTATTATTCATTTTGAAGTCTAAATTCTGTACATGCTTTACAGAATTCTGGAGATAGTGTTGTAGCAATATTTCGGGGTTAACTCAACATCATCAGACAGCCAGGCAGATAGTAAATATTTATTGACTGCCATTCACTCCTACATTTCTTGAACTGTCTCCTCTCTTCCTACTACTCCAGGCTTCTGATTTATGCTTGGATCTGTGATGTCTGTCTGGAGCTAAATCAAATTTACAAAACCCCTACTTGGCCTGATAGAGCAAAGTCACATTCCTGGTGGTTCATCCCAAAACATAGAAGCAGAATTCTGATGAGCTATCCCTTCCGATGCCCTTCCCTTTTCTTCCTCTTTGTCCTTGATTCCTGTTCACTTTCTGCTAATTCCCTCCACTAACTGGGGCACCTTTGGGCCTAATGTGTTTTATAGCAGTAGTTCTCAACCATGGTTGCACATTATAATCACTTGGGGAACTTTTAAAAATACCCATGCCTGAGTCCCACTCTAAAGCAATTAAATCCATGTCTCTGGGGATGGCGTCTGGATATTAGTATTTTTGAAAAGCTCTCCAGGTTATTCTAATAGGCAGCCAAGCTTGAGAACCATTGCAGGACACATCCTAGGAAACATCACATGTATAGATTCAACTTAGCCCCATTTCCCCATCAGGCAGAATCAACTTGTTTCCACATAACTCACTAGATAGGGCTTTTTTGAATACTGTCACTTTCTAAATCTCAGGGAGCAATTTATATGGGAATTGCTTGAAAATGAGCAAGTCAGGCAATGTGGCTTTTTTTCCTACTGCATTAGTTACTCCATGGGGCCTAGAGCAGTATTAATTCAGTTTGGCTCATGAATTACAACTTAGACCCACCATTTAAGCTTCAAGCTGTGTCAGGGACTCTATGACCACCGTTGAATGGATACTACTGAAAGACTGTTACTGCGACTCTTTTTTCTTAAATGGGAACCACATATGAATATAAGTAGAATCAACACCAATAGGTCACAAGTATCATGAGGTCGAATCTGCTTTTTAATCATCTGTTCTCTGACAATAACCAACAGTATTTTGTCCACTGAAGCTAACATTTACCAAGGGCTTTCTATTTGTTATTTACTGCATTCAACGTTTACAACTCAGTTAATCCTCAGTACAATAGTCTTACTAAACACTACATACTGCTCCCTTTTCTAAGCTCTCTACATGTATTCATTCATTTACTCTTTTAAATAACTCTATGAGTTGAGTTTTTATTGTTCCCATTTTATGGATTAAGAATCTGAGGCACAAATTGTTTAAGTATAATACCATACCAAAGGCTCACAGATAGTAACTGGTAGAGCCTAGGATTCAAGCAGTTTGGGCTTAGACAATGTTTCCTTATCATCTACCAAGTACTTCTCAAATTTAACATGGGGATCTTGTTAAAATGCAGATTCTGGCTCACTAGATCTGCATTTCTAACAAGCTCCCAGGTGGTATTGATGCTACAGATTTATGCTTCATGTTTTGAATAGCAAGGGCATATCCTATGAGATAAGTTCTATTACTGTCCCCATTTGTAGGTGAGTACAGTAGCCCTCCCATATCTGTGGGGGATATGTTCCAAGATCTGGAGTGGATGCTTGAAACTATGGATAGTACTAAACCCTATATGTACTAGGTATTTTTCCTATAGATATATGAGTATAAATAATACCTATGATAAAGTTTAATTTCTAAATTAGACACCGTAAGAGATTAACAATGATACCTGTCAATAAAATAGAACAATTATTACAATGTACTATAATAAAAGTGTGCAAATATGGTCTCTCTCTCTCTCAAGATATCTTATTGTACTATACTGACCTTTCTTGTCATGTTGAGAGATGATACAGTGTGTATATGGTGAGATGAAGGGAGGTGACTGACATAGGCATTGTGATGTAATGTTAGGCTATTAGGAGGGTTACTTGAACACAAGTACTGTGACACTGTGATAGTCGATCTGATAACCCAGAGGGCTACTAAGTGACTAATGGACAGGTATTGTATACAGCATGGAGATGTTGGACAAAGGGATGATTCATGTACCAGGCAGGACAGGTCAGGATGGCACGAGATTTCATCATGCTACTCAGAACCTGTTGCATTTTAAAACTTGTGAATTGTTAAGTTTCCTAAGTTCTGGCCAAGATGTAGGAGTAGGCAGAAATGCTTCACTTCCTTGCACAACCAAAAGAAGGATAACAACCGATTTAAAAACAAAGAACAATCAGACCTGCCAGAAAATCACTTGCATGGAAGTCCAACAACCAAAGAGTTAAAGAAATATTCATCCAGACTGGTAAGAGGGGTGGAGATGGGCACCCAGGCCGAAGAGGACACTTGGCAAGGTGGTGGACCTTGTGGGCAATCCCACATTCATGCACAGATAACAGGGGAGCAAGACAGACTGTGAAACCTAGGATTTCAACATGGGGAAGCTACAGACTCAAAACCCCTGGCTGTAAAAATATCTGTGGGGGTTGCGGCAGTGGAAGAAACTCCCAGCCTCACAGTAGAATTCATTAAAGAAGCTCACAGCATCCTAAAATGTACACAAACCCACCCACCTGCGAATCAGCACCTAAAAGGACACAATCCGCTTGTGGGAAGCCAGGGAAGTGATGAATAGTGGAGAGAGTGGGGCAAGCTGCACTGTTCCCTCTCTGACCCTTTCCCCACAGACAGTGCCACAACGCAGCAAAGAGGGTTGCCCTGCCCTGGTGAATACCTAAGGGTCCACCCCTTACCATGTAATAGATGTGCTGAGACAAAGAAATATGGCCCAAATGAAAGAACAGATCAAAACTCCAAAAAAAGAACTAAGTGACAGGGAAATAGACAATCTAGCTGATGCAGAGTTCAAAACACTGGTAATCAGGATGCTCACAGAATTGATTAGAGCTCTCAGTCACAAAATAAAGGAAGAAATGAAGGTTAGAAAAGATGCACAGAATCACCAGAGAGATGCAAATTAAAACCACAATGAGATTCCACTTCACACCACTTAGAATGGCCATTATAACCAAATCAACAAAGAACAAGTGCTGACGGGGTTGTGGAGAAAAGGGAACCCTAGTTCACTGTTGGTGGGAATGCAGGTTGGTGAAGCCACTGTGGAAAACAGTATGGAATTTCCTCAGAAAACTAAAGATGAAACTGCCTTTTGACCCAGAAATTCCACTGTCAGGACTATACCCTAAGAATCCTGAAACACCAATCCAAAAGAACCTGTGCATCCCAAGGTTCATAGCAGCACAATTTACAATAGCCAACTGCTGGAAGCAACCTAAATGCCCATCAGTAAATGAGTGGATCAAAAGCCAGTACATTTACACAATGGAATACTACGCAGCAGAAAGAGAGAAGGAGCTCCTACTCTATGTGACAGCATGGATAGAACTGGAGAGCATTTTGCTAAGTGAAATAAGTCAGGAGGTGAAAGACGAATACCATATGATCTTACCTATATGTGAAGCCTAATCAACAAAACAAGCAAGCAAAATATAACCAGAGACATTGAAATTAAGAATAAACTGACAGTTACCAGAGAGGAGGGGGGAGAGTGATAATAAAAGAAGGGACATCAAGGAGCATGTATAAAGGACACATGGACAAAACCAAAGGGGGTATGTTTGAGGGTGGGAGGTGGGGATGGTGGGGAATTGTGGCGGGGTTAAAAATGGAGACAACTGTACTTGAACAACAATAAAAAAAGAGTTGAAGGCTACAAAAAGTGAAATAAAGGAAAATATACAGGGAACCAACAGTGAAGGGAAAGAAACTGGAACTCAAATCAGTGATTTGGAGCAAAAGGAAAAAATAAGTATCCAACTGGAACAGAATGAAGAAACGAATGCAAAAAAAAAAATGAGAGGCTTAGGAACCTCTGGGACAACTTTAAGTGTTCCAATATCCAAATTATAGGGGTTCCAGAAGGAGAATAGGAAGAGCAAGAAATTGAAAACTTATTTAAACAAATAATGAAGGAAAACTTCCCCAATCTGGCAAAGGAAATAGACTTCCAGGAAGTCCAGGAAACCCAGAGAGTCCCGAGGAGGAACACATCAAGACCCATCATCATTAAGTTACTTAAGATTAAAGATAAGGAGAGAATCTTAAAAGCAATAAGAGGGAAGGAGAGAGTTTACCTACAAAGGAGTGCCCATAAGACTATCAGCTGATTTCTCAACAGAAACCCTACAGGCAAGAAGGGACTGGAAAGAAGTGTTCCAAGTCATGAAAGGCAAGGACCTACATCTAAGATGACTCTATCCAGCAAAGCTTTCATTTAGAATGGAAGGGCAGATAAAGTGCTTCCCAGATAAGGTCAAGTTAAAGGACTTCATCATCAGCAAGCCCTTATTATATGAAATGTTAAAGGGACTTATCTAAGAAATAGAAGATCAAAATCTGTGAACAGTAAAATGACAACAAACTCACAACTATCAACAACTGAACCTAAAAAACAAAAACAAAAAACTAAGCTAACAAGTAGAACAGGAACAGAATCACAGAAATGGAGATCACATGGAGGGTTATCAGTGGGGAGGGGGAAGGGGAGAATGGGGGGAAAGGTACAGGGAATAAGGAGCCGAAATGGTAGGTACAAAATGGACAGAGGGAGGTTAAGAATAGTATAGGAGATGGAGAAGCCAAAGAACTTACATATACAACTCATGGACATGAACTAAGGGAGGGAGGAAATGCTGGAGGATCGGGGGGGCCAGTGTAGGGAGGAAGGGGACATAGGGGAGAAAAAAAACTGGGACAACTGTAATAGCATAATCAATAAAACATACTTTAAAACTTATGAATTGTTTGTTTCTGAAATTTTCCATTTAATATTTTTGGAGAACAGCTGACCACGGGTAACCAAAACCGTGGAAGGTGAAACTGCAGATAAAGGGAGGACTACTCTGCTCTCACGCTTAGGGAGGAGAGCTGTGTTATCAGCTTCTCACAGCAAGTACACAGTGAACCTACAATTATAATTCATGTAATGTGTCTCAAAGGTGCTTGTTTAACCACTGTGCTTGGGTGGTTGGTACGTGGCTATTGAATAAATAAGTAAACTGACATTGGATGCTGTGTGCAACAGATTATCATTGTATAGTGAAAGGTTGAACTGTAATGAATAGAGCCCAAGTAATTACATCTTTCATCAGTACTTTTTACATCTTGGTAATTAATCTACTATCAGCTTTTATGTTTACCACCTTTTTTTTTTTCTCATGGCCTAAACAGGTCGTTTTACCTTTGTTCTTAATAGGAAACAAAGAGGAAACAGTTTGACAAATTTTCACTGGGGATATCTTTGTGTCTTTTTTTTTTTTTGCCATTGCCTTTGCTTTTGAAAAAGTGGCACAGACTTGGAATATTTCTTATTAAACTGAATAACAATACCAATAGATATAGAAGCAATATTCACTCAAAAATAGTACCACTTTTAAGATTTTGTCATCAGCAAAGAAATTGTTTTCCTCTTTTTTGGATAAAGGAAATATTTCCATTAGTAACCTTGACCCCCACATTCAATGCAATTGTGTGGTGGATGAGATTCGGGCTGCCATCTTGCACTCTTTTACTACTATAGATTTAATCATGAGAACAGGGCTCATTGGAGAACAAAATCAGAATTAAATGTCATGTTCTTTGCAGCAGTTCAACCATTACAGGTTCCAGGAAGAACCCTCTACCCACTCCCAACACTCAGGATAATATTTTCCAACCAGATAATGCATATAGGTGGCAAAGAGGCTGTCTGGAAGAAAATTTATTTACTTATTAGATTATTTTAAGAGTCACTTCTTGGCTCAGAGAACCAGAGGGAAATGTGTAATATAAAATATATGACTCATAAAAATATGTGACTTCATGCAACAGAAATCAGGGCTGAAATTGTGGCATGTCTACATTGTAAATAGGGTCCAATTTTAAGAAAAGGACTCCTGGCTGTATTTATTGACTAGAATTCTGAAGCTGCTAGTTTCTCAGCAGAAATCTCTGTTGAACTACACTGGCTTGTCTCATGTTTATCACTGCCAGGAATAAGAAACTAGACCTGAAGACTAGTGGCTGTATTCACTTTGCTCATTCAATAAAGGTTGTTGAGTGCCACTGTGCTAGGTACTCCAGAGGTACCAGGCAGCATAAAACAGAGTCCCTGTCCTCAAGGAGTTCACAAAATTACTGGAGATACAATACAAAAAGGAAAGAGGTTAACAGTAAGAGATAGTGTGTGTCAAGGATAACTCAAGTGGTACACAGTGTCATAGAGCAGTTTTTCCTCAAATTGTACCCAGGACTGTGCATCAGTATCATCTGAGAGCTTGTTTGAGATGCTGAATCTTGGGCCCCACCTCAGACCCACTGAATCAGAAGCTTTGTGGTTGGGGCTCAAGGATCTTCATTTTTTTTTTAATTTGCAAATGATACCTCGGACAAGGGTTTGATCTCTAAAATAAATAAAGAACTCACAGAACTCAACTCCAGGAAGACAAACAGCCCAATTAAAAAATGGGCAATTGAAGCCCGGCTGGTGTAGCTCAGTGGATTGAGCGCGGGCTGGGAACCAGAGGGTCCCGGTTCGATTCCCAGTCGGGGCACATGCCTGGGTTGCGGGCCAGATCCCCATTGAGGGCCATGTGAGAGGCAAGCATACATTGTTCTTCCTCCCTCCCTTCTCCTATCTCTGAAAATAAATAAATAAAATCTTTAAAAAAAATTTAAAAAAATTCTAAACAAAATTAAAAAAAAAAAATGGGCAATTGACTTTAACAGACACTTCTCCAAGAAGGGCATACTGAGGGCCCAGAGACATATGAAAGGGTCCTCATCATCACTAGCCATAAGAGAGATGCAAATTAAAACCATAATGAGATACCACTTCACACCAGTCAGAATGGCCATCATAAATCAACAAACAACAAGTGCTGGTGAAGCCGTGGAGAAAAGGGAACCCTAGTTCACTGTTGGTGGGAATGCAGACTGGTGCAGCCACTGTGGAGAACAGTATAGAATTTCCTTAGAAAATTACAAATGGAACTGCCTTTTGACCTGACTGTTCTACTTCTGGGACTATACCCTAAGAATCCTGAAACACCAATCCAAAAGAACCTATGCACTCCAAGGTTCATAGCAGCACAATTTACAATAGCCAACTGCTGGAAGCAACCAAAATGCCCATCAGTAAACGAGTGGATCAAAAAACTGGTACATTTACACAATGGCATACTACGCAGCAGAAAGAAAGAAGGAGCTCCTACCTTGTGCGACAGCATGGATAGAACTGGAGAGCATTTTGCTAAGTGAAATAAACCAGGAGGTGAAAGACAAATACCATATGATCTTACCTGTAAGTGTAACCTAGTCAACAAAACAAACAAACAAGCAAAATATAACCAGAGATATTGAAATGAAGAACAAAGTGACAGTATCCAGAGGGGAGATTGGAGGGGATAGTGAGGGGGGAAAAGGGAAAGGGTTGTCAGGAACATGTATAAAGGACTCATGAACAAAGCCAAAGGTGGGTAGGATCGAGGGTGGTAGGTAGGGATGGCTGAGGTGTGGGGGAGTGGTGGGAGGAAATGGAGACAACCATATTTGAATACCAATTTTAAAAAGTTCAAATAAAAAAAAAAGAAATCATGGAATGTTAGTGAACAGCTACTGTGAACAAAAGCCTGTGTGTAAGGAAGGGTAATGAACATTGAAAGCCAAATATGGTCCCTGCCTTTTTCAATGGGCATGGAAGGGCAGAAGCACCCACCCAAATGCCCAATAGAAGTCAACTCAGATGAATGATTTAATAGGCTACAATGTTCAGTGGGGAAATGAGAGAGAAAAATAAATGTCTTCTAGATCAAATTCTTCAATTAATGAAGGAGAAGTGGAAGATCCAGATGGTCACACAGCAAGCTGGTGGCAAACTAGAACTGGAAACCATTTCCCTCAGGGAAATCTGTGATCATGCCCATTACCCTGTCCTCTGGTTTGACACTGTAGGTTTTGAGATTATAACATTTGTTAAATTATATCTTAAATGCAGTCATTTTAAATAAAATTTTTTTCTTTGTGATTAAATTTATGTATCCCTCATTGAGTTTCCATCTGGAAGGGAAGACATGAAACAAAACCAGAGTTATATTATGTGATATAATCTTTCTTGGTGAGTTTACAGACCACCCTTGCTTTTCCATATATGAGGCTCATTTCTCTCCAAATGAGGAACCTGTTTGAAGAGTTTACTTCAGATTAGTAATGAGAACCTTGTTGTTCAATGTTATCCCTGGATCAACAATATTGGCATCACCTGACAACTAGTAAAAAATACAGAAGCTCTGTTCTCCCACAGACCTACTGAATTAGAACCTGCATTTTAACGAAATCCCTTAATGATTATGATGCACATTAAAGTTTTAGAAGCTCTGTGTCTAATTCTTCCCTGAATCCAGATTTATAGTTCCCAGTGCTGACTTTATGTCTCCATCTGGCTGAATCAGAGGCAGCTTTTATTCCCTCTGCAAATGGAATTTATGATCATTCTTCCAAAGGGGCTCTTCCTATATTTTGAACTCAGTTCATGGTGTCACTTCCCTACCCAATCCTAAACTCCCAACACCAGCGTCATTTTCAACTCTATCCTTTTTTTTCACCTTTCTTATCCATCAGATGCAAATGGAATTAATCCTATGCCAGAAATGCCTCTCTAACCTGCCTAGAGTTTCCTTATCACCTCTCTTTCTTTGGTTCAAGAAGAAAGTCTTCCCAAGAACAAAGAAAAAAAAAAAGCTTTGTGGTTGGGGCTCAAGGATATTCATTTTTTAAACATGATGATGTGTATGTACATTAACACTTTAGAAGCACTGTTTTAAAAGATCATTTCTCTCAGAGGAAGGACACATTAAAGTCTTTCTGTCATGGGACTGTCATTTAAAAGAAAAAAATGAAATTTTAATATGAATAATGAAATGTGATAAGGAACATCAACGAATGTAACTGTGGGAAGGAAGAAGAGAGGGGGAGATAGAGGTATTTTACCTGGTGGCAGGTGGGGAGATCTCTGAATGTTTCTTAGAGGACAGGAAATGTATCAGTTAAGACTATATTTGGCTGTAACAGAAAATCTGATTGAGAGTGAATTAAAGAAGAGGGGTTATTCTTTTATTTCACAAGTAGTCTGGAAGTAGGCAGCCTCCAGTGCTGCTTAAGGTATTCAGGGATGTCAGGGTTCTGGGTCAATGTCTCTGCAGTCCTCTTTTTTATAAATTGAGGTATAATTGACACCATTATGTTAGTTTCGAGTATATAACGTAATTATTTTATATTTGTATATATTGCAAAATGACCACAATAAGCCTAGTTAATATCTGTCACCATACATAGTTATAAAAACTTTTTTTCTTGTGATGAATACTTTTTAGATCCACTCTCTTAACAACTTTTGAATATGCAATACAGTATTATTAACTGTTGTTGCCATGCTGTACGTTATATCTCCATGACTTATTTATTTTATTGTTGGAAATTTGTACCTTTTGACATGATTCTGTCCACCTCCCAACCCCCAACCCCTCCCAACCCCCAACCCCTGCCTCTGGCAATTACCAGTATGTTCTCTGTATCTACAAGCTTTTTTTTATTCTACATATTAAGTGAGATCATTTATCTTTCTCTGCCTGACTTATTTCACTTAGCATAGTGCCCTCAAGGTCTACCCATGTTGTCCCAAATGTGCAGTGCTCTATTTTTTCCTTTATGATCACAAGATGGCTGTTGTAGTTCTAAGAATCACATCCTCATTTCAACTATATTCAATTGCAAGAAGTAGAGAGGCATGAGGGAAACAGTTCTTCTGCCTTCTTATCAAGGAGGCAACTCTTTCCTAGAGGCCTCCTCACAAACTTTCCCCTTGTTTTACTGACTGGAACTGGGTATATGACCACCAGTACACCAGGGGCTGTTTGACCTTCTGTGGCTTCTAGGAATCCTAGACTAGCCCAGTATTCAAGTAGAAGTGGGCTTCTTTTAGCCAGGGTACAAGTATTTTTTTATTTTTTATTTTTGTATTTTATTTAATCTTTATTGTTTTCTTTTCATTACCCTTTAGTCCCCTTATACCCCCTCCCCACAGCTATCTCCACAATGTTGTCCATGTCAATGAGTCCTTTTCCCTTTTTGCTCAGTCCCTCTACTCCCTCTTCTCCCTCACCCTCCCCTCACTAGCTGTCATCCTGCTCTCCATGTATGAGTCTGTTTCTATTCTGCTTGTTAGTTCAGTTTGTTCATTAGCTTCCACATATAAGTGAAATCATATGGTATTTGTCTTTCTCTGACTGGCTTATTTCACTTATCATAATGTTCTCCAGGTCCAACCATAACGTCACAAAGGGTAAAATTTTCTTTTTTATGGCCAAATAGTATTCCATGGTGGAAATGTCCCATAGTCATTTTATCCATTCATCTACTTATGGACACTTGGGCTGCTTCCATATCTTGGCAATTGTAAATAACACTACAATGAACATAGGAATGCTTATGTTCTTTTAAGTAGTGTTTTGGGTTCCTTCCGATATATTCCCAGAAGTGGGATCCCTGGGTCAAAAGGCAGTTTCATTTTTAATTTTTTGAAGTATCTCATACTGCTTTCCATAGTGGCTGCACCAATCTGCATTCCCACCAACAGTGCAAAAGGGTTCCTCTTTTTCCAAGTATTTTTAAATGGCTAATGTTTGGGTAGTGTACCAATACCATCGGGCACAGGAGGATTTCAGTAGGTGGAACCAGGGGTAAGGGCATTCTCAGGACAGGGAAAGGCATTAAAGAAGCAATGGAGGGTGAAGTGTGTGTGAAGAATGGTTACTAGATGTGCTTTGCTGAAGCATAGGGATCTTATGAAGGAATTTAAAAACATTTATTATTAATCTGTGGAACACTTTATTCAATTGGAATTATATGTGGAAGCTCAATTCACAAAGGAGCTTCTATGGTCAAAAGTAGGATGAGAAGCCTGCTGACCTACTCAGTCTCTGGCCTACAGCAGCTGAAAGGACATCTTCTTTTTTGTTTTATTGAGATACAGTTGACATGCTGTGTAAGTTTAAGGTGTGCAGCATAATGACTTGCTTACATATATTGTGAAATGATTCCCACAATAAATTTAGGTAAACATCCATCACCTCATATAGATACAAAAAAAAGTTTTTTTCCCTTTTGATGAGAACTTTTACAATCTATTCTCTTACCAACTTTCAAATATACCATACAGCAGTGTTAACTATAGTCATCATATTGTACTACAAGGGCTTCCTAAAGGCCAAACTGAAGAACAGTGCCCCAGATACTGTGCTTTTGGCCCTGCCACACCCAGGGTTCCCTGGGGCCCTCTTCTCTCAAGAGTCCAGGAGGCATCTAGCAACATCACCCATTTGGCCTCAAGCTGGAATTTCAGAGGTTTATGTGTAAAATATAATTATCTGGGCTGGGTATGTATATCTGTTTTTATGGTGTCATTCTGCAAAAACCATATGTGGCCAGCCCTGTGCCTCTTAATCCTGTTCCTGACACTGAATCTCTAAAACAATTGTAGAAGAGAGCACCAGGGGAAAACAAATAGATGAAGGGGAGCTCTGTTCCTTGTGAGAAGTAGGTTGCCTTCTCACCTTCTACCCTTTCAACGCTGTATTAGTTTCCTAGGGCTATTGCAACAAGGTACCATGAACTTGGTGGCTTAAACAACAGAAATGTATTGTCTCACAGTCTGAAGGCCAGAAGTCTGAGGTAAAGATGTTAGCAAGGCTGGTTGCTTCTGAAGACTGTGAGGGAGGATCTGTCCTCTGGCTTGTGGTGATTTGCTGGCAATCTTCGGTGGCCCTTGGCTTGTAGATCTCTACCTTCATCTTCACATGGTATATTACTTCTATGCCTTCATATTGTCTTCCTGGTGTGCATGATCATCTGAGTCCAAATCTAAGGCCTACCCTAATGACCTTATCTTAACTTAAACATCAATTTCCAAATAAGGTCACCTTTATAGCTAGTAGAGGTTAGGACTTCAACACCTACAATTTAAATCATAACACGTCCAATATTCAAAACCTCTACTTCAATTTCTCTGGGGCTTTTCCCTCCCACTCTTGATCTCAGTGGCCACAGTCCAGTCATTTAACATTTACACCAGTGGAATTTAGTGGGGCAGGTGGGTTATTTTAAGGAAGATTTTATCTTCATAGCTGTTTCTGAAGAGGTGATTGTGTAGAATAGTATATGAAAAGAGAACTAGAATTAAATTGCAGCTATATTCAATCTTGTGCATGGGACCCTAAGTTTGAATTAAAAAAGTGAAATCAAAAGATGAAACACTAATTATTATAATTATTACCACTGTTAATATATGTATATATAGCACTTTCACACAGATTCTCATTTGGAAGACATTTCTTTCTGCCAGTGATCAAGGTCTCTTTTCCCCACGCACTTTTATTTGTTAATAAATTTTCCTTGAGGATGTTTTCTGACAGGACTGCCTGCAAAAACCCCTTTACTTAAAGATGTAACCTGATCATCTTAAATTTAGCAGAGTTCATGCAATACTGAGCTGAAACCCAAGTAAGGGAACATGGAGACTGATAATAAATGAGACAATGAAGAAATATAAAATGGAAAAAAATTAAATTTTTAAAAAGATTGTATTTATTTTTTAGAGAGAGGAGGGGAGGGAGAAATAGAAGGGGAGAAACAGTGTGAGAGAGAAACATCAATCAGTTGCCTCCCACACGTCCCCAGACGGGGACCTTGCCTACAACCCACGCATGTGCCCTGACCAGGATCAAACCAGCAACCTTTCAGTTTGCAGGATGATACCCAACCCACTAAGCTACACCAGTCAGAAGTAAAAGGAAACAAAAATTTTAAACATATTTCTTTTTGTTAAGGGCACAGATAAAGATAAAGTTAAAATTTGTTTGGGCCTAGTTATTTTTAGATTTTATGGTCCTAATTTGACAGTACACTTTATTATTAAACTTTGAAACTTGCTCATTAAACACTAGTCATTAGTGACAAAATCTGCCCTTGACCAAGGAAGAAGAAAGAAGTAACCCTACAGGTTATAGTCTATTCACTTTCTTGCACGCAACCATGTTGTCAGATGTTAAGACCATTTCCTCTTACTCAGTGGAAATTTCCTCCTTTCCTATTTTCCCTGGAAATAGAAAACAGCTGCAGAGATCCTTCATTAGCCCTCCCTGTTCTCCCAAACTTTCATTTGTCTTCAACTCCTCTCTCTTCTTTATCTTAATCTTATCAACAAGCTCTATTCATTTATCTTCTTCAGAATCCTTTAAGCATGACACCTAGACATTGATCACACTGTCACTTCTACCTAAAATGTGTTTCCCTCTTCATTTTCTGCCAAATATAGTCCCTCTTCCTTCAAGTTTTAGCCAAGGGGAGAACTCTGGAGCTCATGCAGGAAGGCATAAAATAGGGAAGCCTCCAGAAAGGCAGGTAAACAAATCCTCAGGTGACACAGCTTGGCTTCCTCCTCTTTCTCTGTAGCCTTCCTAGTCTGCCATTCCTAATGTGCTGATCATTATTGACTAATTTGAACTTTTACACTCATAAAACTTAGTGAACTTCTAGGGTGAAATACAGAGAGTCTCAAGAGAAAGAAAGCCTAATGCAAAAGAGCAGATGACTCCTGGGGTCTTGGGCACAGGAAGACAACTACAATCAATAGGGAACACAGTAGATTTAGGTAACACTTGGATCTTGGAGGATGAAACCACTCCTAAAGAAGAAAAGGAGGCAGATATTTAGGGCTGTGAAGGAGTCAGTGAATTTCATCTACCCAGTTTCTATTAGGTCTGGAGAAATGAGGGCCAGCTCCACAGTCTATGTGGTTTCACAGAAGCTGGGGCAAGTTGCAGAGAAATTCCAGAGACTTTTAAGCCCAGTATAGCCTGGATTTTGGGTACTACTCCAGCACAAACTCCACCCTGCCTATGCAGTTCTTAGTTGTTGGTCCCACTTCCAGAACCAGAAATCCCAGTATTCCTTCCCAATGTCCCAGAGAACTTGCAAATGAGACCAAGACTGTAGGACTAACTGTGAGACCATGGCCAAGACTGAGGGGTTCATCTATATTCCTTAATATCTTCAGAGCAGTGATAACAGCTATTGAAAACTGATGAAATCTTGTTTCCTGAACAGTCATCTGGATGCTTGGTTATTCTTTGGCATTGAACCTCACACGCCTGATTTAAAGGAGGGTCCTTGCCAAAGTTGAGAGACCCTTGCCATGGCATGCCTTCTCCTAGTACATGCCTGGAATGACTCAACAGACTGGGAAAATGGCAGCAGACTCTTAGTTCACAATTTCTCAAACCGATTCCCCATAGATCTCAGCCTAGTTTCTGTCACACCAATAGCTCCCTTGTCTCATTTAAATCCACATTAAGAAAATCCTAATGTAACATTTTATCCTTTCCAGATTGGACCAAGCTGACTTTGGGTAGCTCAGAAACGAGCTCCTTGCCCTTTTCCCTCCAGTTTGCTCCTCAGGCAGTCTGCAGCACCGGTGGGTAGTGCAGTATTTGCGTAGCCCTGCCCCTCTTGTCTAATTACCCATACTTTAAGGTCATGCACTGCATCTTTATTAGTTTTTCAGACTCTACTCAGAGCTTGACACAGCATGTGTAGAACACCCAGATGTTATTGCCTGACAAGTAAATTCAAGATACTTGCTTGATTCTGGGGGAGATCAATTATGTATGCTTTCTCTAGCTGTAGGCATGAAGTTCCGAAAAAACCTTGTGCTAAAGGAAATCCTGGTTGAAGGTCATCTTTGTGTTGAAAATAAGTGTGGTGGATCAATGGCAACCCATTTCAAACATTTCCACATTCACTGAAATAAAACATTTAAAGTGGCATTCTAAATAAAAACAATGGCAATAACACATTTTATCACCTTAAAAATATTTCATTTTTTGCCCTGGCTGGTGTAGCGCAGTGGATTGAGTGCGGGCTGGGAACCTAGCGGTCCCGGTTCGATTCCCAGTCAGGGCACATGCCTGGGTTGCGGGCCAGGTCCCCATGAGGGCCATGTGAGAGGCAACCATACATTGCTGTTTCTCTCCCTCTCTTTCTCTCTCCCTTCCCCTCTCTCTAAAAATAAATAAAAATAAAATCTTTAAAAAAAATTTCATTTTTTTTTCTGTTTTCTGTTTTCTTCAGCTCACTTGAGAAGTGTCTTTCTTCCCTCCAGTTTCAATAAAATGATTTATTTTGCATGGTTACAGAAAATATTCATTTGTTAAAAGACTATTTTGGACTGTGTCTGGTCCTATGACCAGGATTTCAGTCTTTCTGATTTTATAACTTGAAATTGTTGACCTTGAACTCCAAGTGATCCACCTTTGTGAACCATTGTGCCCCAGGGATGTAAAGGCACTTGGAAGCTTGAGATTGAAAATGCTATGCTGGTATAGATCCAACTCAGTTCCTGCCCCTACTCCTCTTAACTGTCGGTATTCCCTTAGCCCCTTTCACCACCCCCATCTCCGTAGCTTAAACCAAAGCACCTGCTGTCAGCTCCCCTCACACCTGTCTCTTGGCCCCTGGGGATAATTTACAATTTTGAGGCCTAGGCTGATCTCATCTCCCTTTGTCTTTCCCAAGACGTTGCCAGAGCCTCTGCTCCTCTTTACCATCTGTTTCACCTGTTAATTAATTCTCAGATTCCTTTTTATTCTAAGAGGCCTTGACTCCAGGATTGACCCTCACACTTGGCATTTCCTAATATCACACTTCTTAGAGTACTGAAAAGATGTGAGAATAGGTATGTGAAAGGAACTCAAGGTAGAGAGAAATTTGCGTACTCATAAAGGAAAGTATCTAATGTTTCATGTCGGTACTTTAACTCATTTTATAACCTACAGCTTGTAGACCTTGTGCAGGTCCTTGCATCATTTACTTTCTCTGGAATGAATAAGGGGTTCCCTGTTGCCTCCCTGGCATTTCCCAGAGTTGTGATATTATTGGAGGTTGTACAAAAAAAGACACTTTTGTCAAATTTTTTTTTGTAAACTCTAACCCACTCTTGGAGATGCACGCTACACCAAGAAATCCTACATTGTATGTGGGGGAGGAAACCTTTTTAACCTAGCATTTCTCAAATATTTAACCACAAGAACCAGGACCCTCACTTCCCACTGGCCCCCACAACTAGTTATCTGTTATCTGGTAGGACAGAATTTTGTAAACACATGGGTAACACATGAATTGCACACTTCCCGTGGCTTGCCAGCCTGCTGCAAACTGAATTGAGCATTTCTTTTCAAACAGAATATGCTCTCTCCTTCACAACATGATGCACTGCTGCTGATGTACACTTTCTCAGTTTTCTGGTGGTTCACCCGTAAGTCTTTGCGCATGCCATTTTATCAACCTGAGTACGTTTAGGCATGGCTTGTGTTTCAGATCCAGTATGAAGCCTTTTCCAGCTTCTCCTTTCTCTAACTGCCAATACTCTTTGTCTCCAGTACTACGCCAATTAAGACCTAATTCTGTCCCCAAAACGAAACTGTACATTCCCATAAGGCATGACCATATCACATCTAACTGTATTAGGTGTTTTTTTTTTTACCTCCTTTTGAGGATATAAGAAATGCACCCGGCTGGTGTAGCTCAGTGGATTGAGCGCGGGCTGGGAACCAGAGGGTCCCGGTTCGATTCCCAGTCAGGGCACACGCCTGGGTTGCGGGCCAGGTCCCCGATGAGGGCCATGTGAGAGGCAACCATACATTGCTCTTTCTCCCTCCCTTCTCCTCTCTCTGAAAATAAATAAATAAAATCTAAAAAAAAAGAAATGCATTAAACACCTCTTCATTGATCAATGGATAACAGGATGTTCATTTGATGATAGAGGAGGCACCTTTTGATAAGCAGGGTTGCTTTTTTTTTAATTGAGTGTTGTTTCTTTAACCAGGTACAGTTCAAATTTTCTCTGAGAATGTAGCTACTCTATATTTACCCCTTGAAAACCTAACACACTTATTTCTACTTTAAGGAGAAAATGAATGTTGTGGGCCTTTTTTTCCCTAATTTAACAGAAGTGATTGTTTTGATATTTCATAATGGCTCAGTGCCTCAGAAACATTTTAATTCTTCTGGACCAGTTCTACCATAGGTTTAACTGAAGGGTCTTGTCCCTCCAGCTCTCTGCAGTAGAAGATAAGCTATGAAGATAATGCAGGCATTACCTTTCCTGTGTCCTTAGAGTTATGTAAATAACCCTACCCCGCTTCCTGACTGAAAAACTGTCATTCGTTTCCTTTTCAGGTCATTCTCTGTCTGCTGAATGAAATTCAATAGTCCTTGAAAATTCAGCCTTCCACAGTCTAATCACTAGATCATTGTTTAGAAAAAAAGTTATCCTTTTAAGTGCATTGATTTTTCTAGAATAATAGGAAGGCTATTAGGTTTTGTTTTATTTTATTTATTTTTTTTGTTTTCCTGTATACTTTGAAGGACTGTTATTATTTATTATATTTATTTTTATTAACTAGGTTTTCATTTTTAAAAATACTGGATGTACTTGATACACACACATATATACATACACCGAAAGTGTACGAAGGTTGTATAAAATCAGAGCTAAGTCTTCCTCTCACCTCAGACTCCCAGTCTCCTTTATCTCTTTAGGTAAACAATTTTGCCTGTTTCTTGTTAATCTTCCCAGGAACATGCTAAACATATCCATGCACGTGCATGTGTAAGTGAAGCATGCTGTAACAAACACTGTTAGGCACTGTATTTTTTAATCTGACCATTTATGTTAGGGAACTTTCCATATCAACAACCATTCATGACTGGATAATATTTCATTGTATAGGTAGTACCACAGTTTATTTATCTAGTACCTGTTAGGAGGCATTTTGGTTGTTTTTAGTCCTTTTGTAACAGGGTGCAGCCAAGGTGGGGGAGCCCAAATAGGGATTTGTAATGGGGTCCAGAACTCGGTGTCCAGGAAATATTAGAAAAAAATATATACATAGGATGTTCTCATTCCCACAAGTCTGAACTGGGGGATGGGACACATGGAGCAGGGCCATTGAGAGTTGTTTTGAATAGCAACAGTTTTGCAACTAACCTCTAGAACGGTCATTTAACATATCTATAACCTATAACTGGTTTCATAGATATGTTAAACAGCTGTGGCCAGGCTTTGAGCCAGGGGGATGGAAGTGACTTCCACCCAAGATGTAACTGGGAGGCAACTACCCCTGGTTACAAGAGCCTGCGTAAGAGCTTGGAGATGATTGCCTCTACACCACAGAGCCACACCTGCCTGGACTTACTATAGCATCCCAGTAAAGCTGGAAGAATATGGAATGCTGACAGCTGTGGCCAATTGTGGGCAGAGTCAGAAATGGTGCAGCAGAGGAAGATTGGCACTGGGATTAAACCCAGGTGCAGCAGCCATGCGGGGTTTTTTTGGGACCGTGCGGCTTGGGCAGAGAAGAACCATGGACTTCCATTTCTTTTTCTGAGATATGGTACCCCGGACTGGGCAGAGGGGGAAGGACTGTGTGTTTGTGGGTATTCTAAAGGACTTTGGGATTTCAATGAAGATATTAAGTCATTACTCATACGTTTGTATAACTCTTTAAATAAATAATCCCTTTCCTTTTCATCAGTCTCTGGCACTGAGAGACGTCTTTCCCTGGCAAGGAGAACCTAGTACAGGGTGGGGGACCTCCAGAGCACAAGGGTGGCTCCATTCAGTAATAGTATATCATTCACCCCCTCCCCGGGTCTGTTCTGTAACACTTTGCCATTGTATATAATGCTGCAATGCATTACACATACTTGTCTGTACACCTGTGCAGAAATATTTGTTGGAATTGCTAAGACAATTTTTGATCCATATTGCCAAATTGCCTTCTAGAGGGATAGCACTTATTTACCTTCCCCCTCAATAGTGTATGAATGCCTGTCTCCCCGTGAGTTGCCTGTGCTATAAATTTTACTTACCCATTCATGCCCTTTCACTAAATTAAAAATGGTATCTCATTTTAATTTGCATTTTTCTAATTATGAATGAAAATTATCTTTGCATAAGTTTTTAATGTTTTCCATATTTATATGCAAATTCCTTGTTCACATACTTTTTCTTTGAATTGCCACTTTTCACTGATTGGTTTATAAAATTTAAAATATTAATATATTTTCTTTCCTAGAATTGTATTATACCATAAGGTATGAAACTCTCAGTAAAATCTGGGCAAAATAGATTTGAATATTTATACTTGTAACATTTTTGCAATGGCCTCTTCTTGTCAATTCCTCAAAGTGTAACAGGTTTCTTATGCTCTAACTTAAATATTTTTAAGGGGTGGGGAGTACAGTACCCTGCCCCAGTGCAGGAGAGGGTGGACAAGGAACTCATTCCTCCCATGTTCTTCTTCTTGTCCTGCTGCTTTAAAACACTTGCAATTTGTTGCCATTTCTTTTCATATTCTAAATAAATATTCAATTTAAAAATAAAATATCAATACATCTGTCATGTATTTTGTCAACATACATAAAATATTTTCTATGTGTTTTCTTCTACAACTTTTATAACCATTTTTTAGATGTTTAATTATTTTATCTATCTGGAAATTATTTTATTATACTAAATGATTGCAAAAATACCATTTAAATCAGTTATAAGTTTCATGAGAACAGAGGCCTCTGAATGGAGGAAAACCCACAGTGTTGTATACCGGTCAAACTGAGAGCACCAGGGAGAGGTGAATATCCTAGAAGATTTTTTGCAGTGCTCTTTGACTATGGTATGACTGTTCCATGGGCAGACACCCATGGATGGTTACAATTGAAACTCACTTCTACCATTAGTTTGGAATTGATAGCCAGGTACAGTTCGGTGAACTTCAAAACACTCTTGTTTTGTTTCTTTTTGTTTATTTTTTATTTTTACCTTATTGTTGTTCAATTACAGTTGTCTGCCTACTCTCTCCTCCCCTCCCCCCTCCAATCCCACCTCCCTTCCCTGCCTCCCTCCCCACCTTGGTTCTGTCCATGTGTCCTCTATAGTGGTTCCTGAAAACCCTTCTCCCTATTGTCCCCTCCCCCCTCTCCCTGGCTATTGTTAGATTGTTCTTAATTTGAATGTCTCTGGTTAAGTTTTGCTTGCTTTTTGCTTTTGTTGATTATGTTCCGGTTAAAGGTGAGATCATATGGTATTTGTCCCTCACCGCCTGGCTTACTTCACTTAGCATAATGCTCTCCAGTTCCATCCATGCTGTTGCAAAGGGTATAATATAAGCTCCTTCTTCCTCTCTGCTACGTAGAATTCCATTGTGTAAATGTACCATAGTTTCTTGATCCACTCATTTGTAGATGGGCACTTAGGTTGTTTCCAGCACTTGGCTATTGTGAATTGTGCTGCTATGAACATTGGAGTGCATAGGTTCTTTTAAATTGGTTTTTCAGGATTCTTAGGGTATAATCCCAGTAGTGGAATTGCTGGGTCAAAAGGCAGTTCCACTTTTAGTTTTCTGAGGACATTCCATACTGTTTTCCACAGTGGCTGTACTAGTCTGCATTCCCACCAACAGTGCAGTAGGGTTCCCTTTTCTCTACATCCCCTCCAACAGTTATCTGTTGCTTTGTTGATGATGGCCATTCTGACTGGTGTGAGGTGGTATCTCATTGTGGTTTTAATTTGCATCTCTCTGATGGCTAATGATGTTGAGCATCTTTTCACATGTCTCTGGTCCCTCTGTATGTCCTCTTTCAAGAAGTGTCTGTTCATGTCTTTTGCTCATTTTTCATTGGGTTTTTTTGTCTTCCTGGAGTGGAGTCGTATGAGTTCTTTATATATTTTGGAGTTCAAACCCTTGTCCGAGGTATCATTGGCAAATATGTTTTCCCATATTTGTTCTCTTTTTATTTTAATATTGTTTTCTTTAGCCCCACAGAAGCTCTTTATTTTGATAAGGTCCCATTTGTTTATTCTTTCCTTTATGTCCCTTGCTCTAGGGGACATATCATTGAAGATGTTGCTGCATGGGATGTCTGAGATTTTCCTACAATGTTTTCCTCTAGGACTTTTATGGTGTCATGACTTATATTTAAGTCTTTTATCCACCTTGAATTTATTTTTGTGTATAAACACTCTTTTTTAAAATTAATTAATTAATTAATTGTAATCCTCACTCAAGGATATATTCATTGATTTTAGAGAGAGAGGATGGGAGAGAGAGGGAAATATCAATGTGAGAGAGAAACATTGATCAGTTGCCTCCTGTATGCATCCTGACTGGGGATCAAACCCACAACCCTTTGGTGTACGGGATGGTGTTCTAACCAACTGAGCTACCTGGCCAGGGCAAAATACTCTGTTTTAAAATCCATAAAAAGCATCCCTAAATCTCAGTGACTTACAACAATTTTTACTTTTCCTTACTCATGGGGCAGGTCTGTGTGCGTTCAGGTTGGCTCCATGTATGTCTTCATTCTCCTTGGGCCATCAGTTACCTTGAGGATGATTTTCTTGTGGCAAGTGCAGAAGTACAAAAGGACAAACCAATTCATGCCACCATATTGAGCTCACCAAGGTCAAGTTGAGGGGACTTCCATGTAGCTTCTGCCTACCTATCACAGAACACAACGTTGGGTACTGGTAAAGTTAATGGACTTTAGAGCCTGACAACAATGGAATGGCAGACAGTGTTGATTGAATGCCTACTCAAAAATCATTCATCTCCCTTTCCTTCCATGATGCTAGTTCCTAGTCCTCACAATAGGAGCTCATCATTCCAGATACTTCTTTAGCATCTGTTGCAGCTGTAGGTAGCTGTGTTACATAGTTCTGGCCAATGAGACATCAGGAGAAGTCTTCTCTGTGCCCCTGGGATTTATTTTCCTATTTGATCAAGCCACTTAATTTTTCAACTCCTCAGTGTTCTCATCTGCAAGTTGGAAAGCTAGATATAATTCACAGAGTTGTTGTATTAGTCAAATTTATTTTCTCACAAATAATCCTAAATCCAGTGGTTTACAATAACATATTTTTCTTGCTAATGGTCTTCAGGTCATCTAGGGTAGGGGTGCCTCTGCTTTAGGCTGTGGGTAAGGTTCCACCCAACTCAATGTGTTTCAGGACAAGACAAACTATGCAAGTATATTTAAAGCTTTTTATCACTAACATGTCTATGACCAAAGCAGTTCACATGGCCAAGGCCATCAAGAGAGAAGGGAAATAATCCTCCATCCACAATGGGGAAAGTACTGCAGTTACATGGCAAAGGTATAGATGTGTATTTTTACTTTAGTAGAATGAAGGTTAAAACAGTAGCCCAACCTCTCACACTTCCTAGTTGTGTGAGCAGAAACAAATCACTAGCTTTTTAGAAGCTTATTTTCCTTATCTTCACGATGGCACTGGGCTCTTTTCTCTGGGTTGGTGCGAAGATTAAACATAAACCATGTGCCATAGAAGGCCTTTAACAAAAGTTAGCCCTCTGCCCCAACCACCAAACTCTGAGTTTACTAAATGAGTTTCTCCCAGAAATCAGGTGTGAGATTTAATTCTGGCATTCTATGAAGATGATAGTAGATGAGAACTTACCAAGATGAAGGCTCCACGTGGGAGGAGACAAAACGTTTATTCTAAGGAAGCCTGAAACCTATCATGCTTTCATGCTTCAGTAAACTGTAATTATCATGCTTTCATGCTTCAGTAAACTGTAATTTTTTTCCTTCTTCTTTTTCTTTTTACTTTTTGCAAATGACCCTTAATTCACTCTGGTAAGAGAATTGGAACACTGGTATTTTAGGGTTGATTTTGGCTGTTTCATAGACTCCCTCTGCTGGAGTAAAGCGGCATCTTTTTTTCTCAAGACGTGATGATCCTTTACCTTTAATTGAAAGCAAATGTAATAAACAATTTGCTGCATTGCTAGCCTGGCTTTTCATATAGTGTTTCTGCAGTCATGTCCTAAGTTTACCTGCCACAGAGCTGTAACAACTGCCTTTTCAAAGCAGAGCCTTAAAAGAACACTGATTTTAAAGAATTTGCCAGAAATGTGCATTGGTAATAATAAACAGATTCTTGTTTCCTGTGAGTAATACCCTTTTTACTTCAATTCTAACCTTCCCAGTTTTGGAACATCTGGGAATATTATAGGAAAGCTGGGATGAGCCTTTTACACATGCTTGCTGAAAGGAAATTTAGCCTGAATCACCAGGTTTGTTATGTAGGTGGAGTATAATTTTCTATGGAAAAAGTGAGGATAGATGTAAAGCCAACACTTTCCCTGCCAGGGGGGAGCCGCCTTTTCTCAGGACACGCAGGTGTTCAGGGCTGTCAACAAAAGATATTGCGTGAATTTATTTTTTATAAAGCCATGATGCATTGCTTAATATTTACAGAGTTTCACTTTATTTCTGGCTTGATGGTGTGCCAAGTATGTCTCCTTCTCCTTTCTCACTTTTACTTCTTTTTGGAGTCACTTTTTGGGCTTAAATAATTTAGTATTTAGTGAATTCTGAATTGACTGAGTAAAAGAAGCTTCTATGTGATGGGATAGAATAAAGGGGAATCTTGCAGTAATGGCATCTTCAACGTATGTGAGATAGTGGTAGCACCTCCATATTCTGCCACAGCCCCAAACAGTGTTTTCCTCCAGCTTTGAGACTCAAACTATGGTCTGAACCAGCACCACCAGCATCACCTGTGGACTTTTTAGAACTTCAAAGTCTCAGGCCTCACCTCAGACCTACAGAATCTGACTCTGCACATTTACAAAATCTGCAGGGAATTCATATGCACATTAAAATTTGAGAAGTCCTGGTCTGGAGGAAAGGGAGATCTCACAGTAATGCCACCCCCGAGGTATGTGAGATAGTTCTGGCACCTCTGAATCTGCCAGAGCCAGGAACACCTCATTCCTCCACGCCACGGAAGTCTGTGACTAAAACCAATGGGCCCAAGGTCAGCTCCACCTACTAGCTTTATAACACTGGGCGGTGACCCCACAACCCCTGCCCTGCTATCAGTGCTTACTGTCCTTGTTGACTGGAGCTTGCTGACATTGACCTCATGGACTCTGACTTCCTGGGCCTAACTGTCTACCCTCCGCCTGACTTAGCTGACTTCCATAGTATATTTAGTATCTGTTCTTCTTTGACCCAGAGTCCTAAATTCTGGTTCTTCCCAGCTTGAATGTAGTCAGCCTAAGTAATGACACACCTTCCTGTTGAAGCCATATTAAAAGGGCCTGTGGGTCTTCAGCAATGAAAGCCTTAAATTAGTCATAACTTTTAATTCAACTTGAAGTAGCTTAATTTTAAAAGTAGGCCACCAATCTGGACCAAATAGCATGACATCATTTATGGGATATTTCTGCCCCTAGTGCATAACTTGAATCAATTTGGTCACAAGGAACATTAGACACATCCAAATTGAGGGACATCCTTTGAAACAAATTGCCCATACTCTTCAGAAATGTCAAAGTCAAGAAAGACAAAGAAAGGCTGAGGATCTGTTCCAGATTAATGTTAATGGGATCTATAGAACATGACAACTAAATGCAATGTGTAATTCTGGACTGGATCCTGTATCATAATGTGTGTGTGTGTGTGTGTGTGTGTGTGTGTGTGTGTGTGTGTGTGTGTGTATATATATATATATATATATATATATATATATATATATTTAAGCGACATTGGGATTATTGGAAAAATTTAAACATGGACTGTAGATTAGATAATAGTATAATACAATATGATGTTAAATTTTCTGATTTTTGATTATTGTACTGTAGTTAGGTAAGAGAATGTCTTTGTTTATAGGAAATATAAACTGAAGTGTTTTTTAGTAAAGGGTCACTATGTCTGCAACTTACTCTAAAATGCTCCCTCCAAAAATAGAGAATGAGAAAGCAAATGTGACAAAATGTTAACAAAAGGTGATTACGGGTCAGTGGTATATGGGAGATTTTGTACTATTCTTGTAACCTTTTGGAATTCCATACTAAAAATTCACAAAAATAATAAATTAAAGGGGGTTTTATTAACAGGATACTGGAGAACCTCACAGAATTAAAGGAAGAGGTGTAAGACTCAGGGCAGCATGGAGACCTTGGAAACTGGAAGTGAAGACTTGATGCCACCACAGCAAACTGTGATCTGAATAAACATTTTTAAAAAGATTGTATTTATTTATTTTTAGAGAGAGGGGAAGGGAGGGAGAAAGAAAGAGAGAGAAACATCAGTGTGTGGTTGCCTCTCACGTGGTCCCCACTGGGGATCTGGCCGGAAACTCAGACCTGTGCCCTGACTGGGAATCGAACTGACGACCCTTTGGTTCTGCAGCCCATGCTCAAACCACCGAGCTACACCAACCAGGGCATGGATAAACATTTTTAACAGCGTAATAGAAACTTGGAAGTTTAGAGCAAGAAAAAGGCTTTTAAGGTCCTTAAGTGTCTCCATTTCAAGGATGAGAATGCTGAGATTCAAACAGCAAAAGTGATTTGTTCAAGGACTCACAGATAACAGTTTCCAACCATGGACATTTAGAATTCCTTTTCAAATTGGTTTATAAATAGATCCTAAAGTTTGCTCTTTTCCTTTCCTTTTTAAGTTAAAATATGAGTTGCGGTAAGAACAGGTTAACATAATGATAAGCATGCTGTAACATGAATATGTTGTATGAACAAAGAACTGCCATATGAATAACAACATAATTCCCCCCAATTTTCCCATTAAGTGTGTATATGATAACTAAAATATTTTAACATAAAAACCAATTGTAATTGTCTTATAGCATCATTTTATTCATACATGAAAATGAGCTAGAAGATTTGAATTTCTCCACTTATCATGCAGATGAGTACAGCCTGTCCTTTTCCATAGCATTTTTCTCATGTCATAGAATATATTGTCTCTCAGTTGAAAAATAGCACTAATCTAGCCTCTATTATTTAAAGTGTCCTTTGTGATTTGGAAAGACTGTGATTACAATCCATTGAGACAGCATAACATCAGAAATGTAGGGATGCTTAGAAGTCATCTAGTCTCACCCGTTTATTTTAAAGCTGAAGACTGCCTGTAGTTAGTTACTTACTCTCCCTTCATCTCCTGCATCTGTTTCACACAAACGAATGGATTTAAAATGGGTTAGTACCTGTGCATATTGAAATAATTATCTTTGAGATCACTTATGAAATGGCAGTATATTTAGAGAAAACAGAGCTACTTTAATCATGCTTCCTTTAATTCTGTATTATGTTTGATATAGAAAAGGAATAGATAAACAGAACAGTGTGGCGATAGCCAGAGGGAAAGGGGAGTGGGTAGAGGTGGAGGTGGGCAAAGGTGAGGGAAAATGGGTCAGAAAGAGACTTTGATGCAATGTACAGATGATGTTTTCTTGAGTTGTACACTTGAAACCTGTGTGGTTTTGTAAACCAATGTCACCCCAATAAAGTCAATTAAAAAAAAAAAGAAAGGCATTTGTGTAGTGGTTGGATAGTTAGACTGGGAGCTGATAAACCTGCCTTGACCAATTACCTCCATGACAGCTATTGAAATAGAATGCAAATCCTAGCCAAATGATCCTAGGTGGTGGAGTGCAAAATTGAATATATAGTGGCTTAGTGTGTGGTGAAAAGCAATGCATTTTTTTAAAAAAATTAAGTGTGCTTTCCATTACCTGTGTTCAGATGCAATCATGAATGCCTGACAAATTTTTCAGGGAATATGGATTTCTCTAGTTCGGTCTGGTGACAGGCACCGTCTATTGTCTACCAGACATTAATTTTCCATGTTGTCCTTACTAATGGAACCCTAATTTTGTTTGACATAGTAATGTTCTTAGATAATTACTTGATTTTTCAACCTCTCTGTCAATGGGGCTGTGTCAAATAGCACTAGCTAATGACATATCAATGTTAAGTCTGTTGGAGAGCTCCAGGAAACCTTTTGCTTTCCAGATAAAAAAAAAAGAATAGATGTGATTGGTACTGCCCTCCCCCTTTTCTTCCTGCCTTGCATATAGACATGGTGTCTGGAGTTACCACAGCCATTTTGTGTCTATGTGCCAACACGAGGGAGGGAAGAGAGAACTGTGACATCCTGGCTCTGACATCACAAACCACTAAATGATATCAGCAGCTGGCTGCTTCCTAACTCTTTGTTATATGAAAAAAAATAACCTTTTATTTGGTTAAGCCACTGGAAATCAGATTTTGTAATAATTTAACTTAAAAACATTCCTGATATAAGTGTAGTAGGCCCTGCTGTGGAAATTGGCCTAGCCCAAAATAACCCCAGTTCTCTGTGACACACTGTCCACATCTCTTTCTCGGTGGATCTTTGCACCCATGTTGATGCAATTGGACTATATACACCTGACTGAGGATGATCCAATCAGATTCTCTCTCAGGAATTTGAAATCGGGTTTTAGTGATTCTAGTTCATACTGCAGTGTGTCTAAAATGTAGGGACATAATAAAATGTGGAAACTGTTGTGTGTGATGGTCTGATGGGAGGTCACTGTTCAGTCATAGAGAACTGGACATAATAGGTCTGTAGACAGTGAAAGATATAGGCAGAGACCAGTGTCATCAAGAGAGAACATTGCCTGGGGCCTGGCAACTTTCTGGGTCCAAGTACTAGCCACTTTTCTGGCCTGGAAGCCCTCAGATTCCAGCACTGCTCCAGCTTTCTTCCCAAGAACCAGGCAGCCCTATGTGATTGGCAGAGCTGTGTCCTGCACAAGGGCACCTGGCCAAAAGGGTGAGGAAAATGAAATCCAGCTCTGTGTTTTGGTCAATAAGCTTTGACCTGGGGTTGCATCAGTCTAGTGGTAGGTAATGTGCTTCTGTATGCATTTAATCTTCTCAGAAGAGAGTGTACCTTTTTTTTTTTAAGAACTTGGCACAAGATTTAGGAAGGCCAAAATAGCCACTAAAGTTGGTGTCTTACAAATGAGGGACTTTGACATGCAGACAAAATGTATTAACAAACAGCTAAGCCACTTGATATGCCCTGATTTATTTTGCTTTTTAAAATTGAAGTATAATTGACATATAGCAAAATGTACAAATCATAAGTGTATAGTTGAATGATTTCACTGTGACTCATAAATCCACTACCCATATTATGAAAAAGAACATTTCTATCATTCCAGAAAGTCCCTTTATCCTAATCAGTACCACTTTCCTAGACACACACAAGGGACAAAGGGAGGTAGCCACTCTTCCGGTCTCTATCACTATAGTTTGATTTTGCCTGTTCTTGAATTTTATGTAAGTGGAATCATATAGCAAGTATCCTTTTGTCCATATGGAAGTATCCTGGCTTCTTTTGCTCAACATGTTCAGGAGATCTGTCCATCTTGTTGCATTTATCATTAATTCATTCACTTTTTATAGTTGAGTAGTGTTCCATTGGGTGAATATACCAGAATTTGTTAATTCATCCTCCTGTTGATGGACATTTAGGATGTTTCCAGGTCTTATGAATAAACTCTTATGAATAAAGCTGCTGTGGACATTCTTATACAAGTGAACCTAGGTACGTATTTCTCTTGGACATTGATGTACTATAGTAGAAATCCAAATTATACATCTTTCACAGTTAAAGGTACAGATATAAATATATAGATATAGATATAGATCTCATATGCATCTGTATGAATTTTCCTCGAGTTGTTTCTTCATAATGTAATTGGGAGGCCTTATTTTGTGAGTACCTCTCCATTACTAATTATGTATGTAATGCATGTGCCCATTTTTACATATTAAACATAGGACTACCGTCTCATATTATGGGGATGCATGCCTTTGTTTGTTTAAAGATTAATGAATGGTCAGTAGTAGTTAGTGTTAAAACAAATGAAGCAAATTTATAGCAAGGGTTTCTGGCATTAAACTTATAAATAAGAGTTTACTCTGTGACCAGGGCTAAATAAAGCAAAGCTACATGAACCATTTAAGATTAAGTTGAGTTCCTTGTTCCAACCACCTATGCTATTTGCAATACTAAATAGTACTGAGTTGTTATGCAAAGCCCTATGAAGCAATGTCTGTATCTTAGCATCATGAGTGGAGCTTTTTGAAAACATGTGAGTGTCTGGTCCTAACCCCATAAAATCTTGGTGTAGAAAGTGACCTCTCTTTTTAAAAGTTTTCATGTAATTATATGTTATAGCTGCTGGCCAGCTGGCCTTTGCTTTCCTATGTCCATCCTTACAATTCTGGTGATTACCCTCAGTTGAACATTGGAGCCTGTAAGTGGGTTTCATCTGTTAAAATTTTTTCCAGGCAACATGCGATGAGGCAGACAATTTACTTAATATTGATTTCTTTATGAAGACAGCCCCATTAAAATAATAACAAATTATGGAGAGTGGCTGAATAAACCATATTTGGGATAATAAACTGTGGAGCACAATGTGAACTTATTCAGACTGGAATGTAATCTCCATGATATCAGCTATTTGTTTCTCTTTTGTCCACAGAAGTTCTCCTAGTAAGCCATAGCAAGGGTCAATAATACTTCCACAATAAACTTTGTATGTATGAGATAAGAACTGTAGCTACTAACTCACAAGGTTATAAATCCTGCTTTGATTAATACTGGTAATATATCCCAGTTGCTCATCCCAGCCTCTCTAAGGGCCAGGAAAAAGCCTTCCTAGCTGCATTCCTCTGGCAGCAACCACTTGGAACTTGTGGAAGCTCAAATCCAAGGAGAGGCTTTGTGGAGCGTCTTGTCCTTAACAGAATCAAGGTGTCAATTTGCTTCACTCTTCAGCCACAGAGCCAGCTCCTCTTGAGAGTCTTCATTCCTTCTCCTTCCCCTAGGTGTAAAATGAAAATGGCCACAGTGACAGTTTCATTCATCATGCTGGCATGGGGGGTAGGCAGTGGCAGCTCCTTTCAGCATGCCTTCATGGCTAGGTCAACCCAAATTGCCTTTTTTATTAAAAGTATTGGGGTGACATTACATTTGTCACCCCAATACATTTGTTAAAGGGTCATATACGCTTCAAGTGTACATTTCTATCATACTAGATCTGTATTTCGTATTGTGTGCCCACCATCCAAAGTCAAGTCATCTTCTGTCATCACATATTTGGCCCTCTCCAAATTGCCTTTTTTGATGTGTTGTTTATATAGAAAGTGATACCGTCTGGATTTTGTAATCTAGCTCTCTGAAAGATCTTTGGCTAAAACTGTTTCTGAAAAGAAACCAGAAAACAATCATTTCACCTTTAAAGTATCTGAAAACACAGTGTTAACATAGCAAAACTAGTTTGGACATGATCAGACAGAGGACTCGCTACAATACCTAAATGAACACAAGGGGAAATAGGCAAGTATACAGCATGGATGGAACTGGAGAGCATTATGCTAAGTGAAGTAAGTCAGGCAGTGAGGGACAAATACCATATGATCTCACCTTTAACCGGATCATAACCAACAAAAGCAGAAAGCAAGCAAAACATAACCAGACACATTGAAATTAAGAACAGTCTAATGATAGACAGGGGAGAGGGGGGAGGGGACAATGGGGAGAAGGGTTTTCGGGAACCACTGTAAAGGACAAATGGACAGAACTGGGGAGGAGGAGGGAGTCTTGGGGGGGAGGGGGGCTGGAGGGCAGGGAGGAGGGGAGGGGAGAGGATGCAAATAACTGTAATTGAACAAAAGTAAAATAAAATTAAAAAAATAAAATAAAGAAAAAAAAGAAAAGAAATAGGCAAGTAAATATAATGTAAATTATGAATCAGAAAGGTCCTGGGAAGCTGTTAATTTTACAGATGAAGACAGTGAAGCCAGAGGGGTTAAATTAGTTGTCTTATAATGACAGAGCCAGAAAGTCTGAATTTCTTCAACCATGGTCACTCGATACATCCCACGTCACCACAGCCCCAATAGCTTTAGGTTTCACTTTGCACACAGAGGAGCTACTATTCATGGCCAAACCTGCACTATATACACTGCTTCCCTGAGCCCCAATGAACACATTTACTAAAATGTGTTGTAAGGCATTGAAAAAAGAAGACAACATTAATCAGTTTTAAAGAATCTCTGAATTCCCTCCCCAGTTTGTGATCTTTAGGGTCCATGTCAAAGAGCATGGTAAAAAACAAATGAACAAAACAAAAAAATACCCTTCCAGCTTGTTTTGTCCAAAGTATCTCAGTGAAAGAGTTATTGAACCCTAAAATAGCACAAATTGCTCAGGTATTGTTCATCTAGGACCATTTTTGTGAACAGTTCTCTAAAGTGACAGAGTAGGTAGTACATAATATAATCACTTAGGTTGAGGTGACAGAAGTTCTTAGAAAAGAAGATAAATTGTTTTATGGCACTTGTTGCTGAGGTGCCTGCCCATGGGCCTCCTCTTTGCATTTCCATATTGACTTTCAGGATTTGAGGATCCACTGTCATGCTAGCAGATTGCAGAGTGCCCATTATCCCTGATCTGGAACAGGATAAGTGGAGAAGTAGGGGAGTCACCCAGGGCAATGGCATCAAACTGACAGTGTATTTTCCAGGCTTTTTCTCTGGGCTCTAGGATACCACTTAATAAGAAAAACCATATGATGTCACCTTTAAGTGGAACCTAATCAACAAAACAAACAAGCAAGCAAAATATAACCAGAGACATTGAAATTAAGAACAATCTGATAGTAACCAGAGGGGAAGTGGGAGGGGATGATATAGCTAATTAATACTGTGAACCACAAATATGTTATAAGAATAAGCTTTTCAAAAGAAAAAGAAAAAAGCCATTTACTGTCTACCTGATTATACATAACTGTTGATCTCTTTATACTTTCTGTACTCCCTAGCACTGTATCATGCACCTAGCAAGCACTTGAAAAATATCTGTTGAACCATAGTTTAATAATATGGCAATGAACTGATATAGCCACTGTGGAAAGCAGTATGAGGTACCTCAAAAAATTAAAAATGAAACTGCCTTTTGATCCAGTGATCCCACTTCTGGGAATATATCCAAAGGAAACCAAAACACTAATTTGAAAGAACATAAGGACCCCTATGTTCATTGCAGCATTATTTACAATTGCCAAGATGTGGAAGCAACCCAAGTGTCCATAAGTAGATGAATGGATAAAATGACTATGGGACATTTCTACCATGGAATACTATTCGGCCATAAAAAAGAAAATTGTACCCTTTGTGACATTATGGTTGGACCTGGAGAACATTATGATAAGTGAAATAAGCCAATCAGAGAAAGACAAAAGGCATATGATTTCACTCATATGTGGAAGCTAATGAACAAGCTGATCTAATAAGCAAAACAGAGACAGATCCAACGATAGAGAGCAGAATGACAGCTAAGGAGGGGGCATGGTAGGGGGTGGAGGAATTGAGGAAAAAGGACTCATGGACATTGACAACAGTATGGTGGTTGCTTGTGGGAGGGGGATATAAGGGGACTAAATGGTAATGGAAAAATACAATAAAGATTAAAAAAATACTGCAATGACATATTCATTCAACACTGGCTTAGAGGAGGTTCTGATGTAAAATGGTCAATTACGCATTCAGCCTTAATAACATAGTCATTCAATATGGGAGCATCAGGAGCCCAAAGACTCCAGATATTCACATAACTAATACCAAGAGGCTAAAACAACTTCTATTTTTTTAGCTTTTTATTTTGAAGGAAGTACATAAGAGGCTATGTGTCTTGATAAAATAAAATGCCTAGAATTGAGGACAAGTTAAACATATGCTATAATCTCATTACAAAAGACTTTTTGCCTAGCCTGTAAGAAATGAAACCACTGCAACATACCATCACATCCACACCCCAGAATTGGAGCTCAAATAAGTATATATAGATTTGTAAATAGTTGATGTAAAGTATTGAATCATAAAATAACAAAATGCTATCACTGAAAGGCACATTAAAAACCACCTCAGCTTAACTCCTTGTTTTTTCAGATCAAACAGGTTCAGAGGGGTTATATGATTGGGCTAAATTTACACAGATGGTAACAGACTTGTCTAGAAACCAGAAAAACTTGAAAAGTATTTTGAAAGAGCAAAAAGAAATGATTGGGAAACATAGGACAGTGAAAGGCTCAAAGTGTGGTGATGAAAAGTACATAAACAAATGAAGGTACATACATTACTAGTTTATGAATTACAAGTTACAACAACTTAGGAATGCCAGATGACGCAAGCTGGCTTTTGGATGGAAGTTGGGGGTGGGAGGTGAGCAACAATGGAGTTATTTTATGTGAGATATCCTAAGCATGGACCTCCAAGGCCTATAGTTTTGAATGGGGCAAGTTGAGTTGCTATTGGACTTTGATGTCTGTTTTTTTTTTAACTTTT
Source organism: Micronycteris hirsuta (assembly GCA_004026765.1). Classification (NCBI taxonomy): domain Eukaryota; kingdom Metazoa; phylum Chordata; class Mammalia; order Chiroptera; family Phyllostomidae; genus Micronycteris; species Micronycteris hirsuta. The sequence continues at coordinate 2,206 of PVJI01012838.1, read as the reverse complement.
TAAGATTTTATTTATTTTTTAAGATATTTTTCGAGAGTGGGGAAGGGAGGGAGAGAGAGAGGGAGAGAAACATAGATGTGTGAGAGAAACATCAATCAGTTGCCTCTTGCATGCACTTAACTGGGCACCCAGTCACAACCCAGGCATGTGCCCCAACTTGAAATTGAACCAATGACTTTTTGGTTGGCAGGCCAGTGCTCATTCCACTGAGCCACACCATCTAGGGCCAATGTCTGTTTTAACTATACCTTATATACATTTTGCACATGCTTTATACCAGGAATTGTGTTTTATATGGAAGCCTCATAGCAATCCAGTGAGATAGGTAAGTCTTATTATTGCTGCTTTTTACAAATAAGTAAGCTGAGGCTTAGAAAGTATTAAGGAACTTGCCTAAATCCACACTGCTGGAAAATGGTGAAACTAAAGTTGGAACCCATGTTTTGTTTTATTTTTATTTTATCACAATGCTATGTTCTTTATTCAGTTTAAGAGCCAGACTCTTTCAATGCCTTAGAAAATCTTAGAGATTACGTAGTACAGTGCTCTTCCCCAGCCCAACAGCATGCACACCACCTCAGAGCACAGGCCCCATTTCACAGCTACTGAATCAGAATCTCTGAGGGTGAGTCCCCAGAAGCTGTGTTTAGCTAGCCCATTAGATGATTTGTAGGCACACTAAAATTTAAGAAGCACTGACTTAGGGACAAAGTCTAATCCAGTTCTTTTATATTACAGATGAGGAAACAGAGTTCTGATGACTTAACCATGGTTACTGTGGCAAAGCTGGATCTCAAGCACAGAGCTCCTGAATCCTAGTCCAATGCACTATCTGCTGTGTTCTATGATTTCTCCCTCTACCTTTCATGACTCTACCACAAAATGTGCATTGGTGTATGTGTTGGAAACACTGGGTGAGGTTCACTGGACTTCTGGCCTGACCCAGCATGTCCATTTATGTTCACATAGGGTTTCTCCCCTTCACTGTCCCATGACTCAGACCAAAGGTATTTCTTTCTACCTGGGAGTATGTTTTGCTTGTCTTTCCTTTAGCTCTCTTCATCATTATAGCCATCGTCATATTATTACTTTGTTTTTAAATACTGTTTTTTTCATTCAATATTTCATAACAGTGATTCTCAAACCTGACAACACTTTGGAATCACCTGGAGAGCTTTAAAAAAATACTGATGCCTGGTCCCACACCCAAAGTGTCTAATATCATTGGTTTGGGGTGTGGTCAGGGCATTGGGATTTGTATAAGATCCCCAGATGATTGCAGTGTACAGCCAAATATTGAGAACGGCTTTTTGTAAAAGTCTCACCATCATACTGGCAGGTAGGTGGAACAAGTCATTGTGATCCCTTTTTTTGTTGATAATGGAACTCAGGCCTTTAGACATTTAATGTCTTGTAGGGAACAGTGCACTCATCTACTGATATTCAGTGCAAACTGGGTTACCAGGTACTTGTAATAAATCTTTAAAGTGAGCAGCCACCCTGCAAGAATGGGGTAAAACCTGTTTTACTTTTCTGGTTTCCAGTGTTTCCTTGGCTTGTGTTTCTTACTGTGAGAAGGAAAATGAAACAACTTTGAAATGGTATCTGATGAATCTCTTTAATGACTGGAAGATAAGCATTACTAAAGCAACCCACCTCCCATTCTTCATTGCAGCACAATCATGCTCAGGGAGCATCAAGAAAACCAGATGGAAGGGACTTGCTCATTCTGCACCAGCACAAGTGCCCATTTAGAGACTAATTTAAAAAAATATACAATGAGGTACCACCTCACACCAGTCAGAATGGCCATCATCAACAAAGTAACAGATAACTATTGGAGGGGATGTGGAGAAAAGGGAACCCTACTGCACTGTTGGTGGGAATGCAGACTGGTGCAGTCATTGTGGAAAACAGTATGGAACTTCCTCAGAAAAATGAAAATGGAACTGCCTTTCGACCCAGCAATTCCACTACTAGGATTATACCCTAAGAATCCTGAAAAAACAATTCAAAAGAACCTATGCACTCCGATGTTCATAGCAGCACAATTCACAATAGCCAAGTGCTGGAAACAACCTAAGTGCCCATCTACAAATGAATGGATCAAGAAACTATGGTACATCTACACAATGGAATTCTACGCAGCAGAAAGGAAGAAGGAGCTTATACCCTTTGCAACAGCATGGATGGAACTGGAGAGCAT
>PVJI01012837.1:0-50265 GCA_004026765.1 Micronycteris hirsuta | reverse complement strand
CAATTCTCCCACTTAGTAGATTTGATTCACAAGAAAAAACTTAAATTTTCTGGCTTCAGCTCCTTGGTAAGAAGGCAATGATGCTACCACTCCCTAAGTGACAAAATGCACTCTGTATTTGAGAACTATTGTTCCAATATGCACTGGTGTCAGGGTCCAATGATCTAGGTATTAGGGAGAATCCAGCTCAGTAAAAATATCGTATTTTTCGGACCATAAGACACACCTAGGTTTTAGAGGAGGAAAATAGGGGAAAAAATTTGAACCACAGACTACGGTACACTATCGTATCTTTCTACAACAAAATACAGGAATGACAGAACTATCAGCACTGTGTCCTTCATAGTTATGGGGGCCCTGCAGCTGAGAACATCAGTGGATGACACACTGTTATGGGGGGACCTGCTGCTGACACTGTTATGGGGAGATCTGCTGCTGACACTGTTATGGGGGACCTGCTGCTGACACTGTTATGGGGGGACCTGCTGCTGACACTGTTATGGGGGACCTGCTGCTGACACTGTTATGGGGAGATCTGCTGCTGACGCTGTTATGGGGGGATCTGCTGCTGGAGGGCCACATGTTGACATGTTGAGCAACATGCTTGTTCAGGGATAACAGTTTTGCACAACCTGTGTGGCTCTGCAGCTGCTGCCAAATTACAGCTCCCATCATTCCGACCTATCAAACATGATGGGAGCTGTAGTTTTGCAACAGCTGCAGAATCACATTGACAGGTGACCCTGCAGAGGAATTTGCCCATGTTAAGGTTAATGTTAATGGGGGACACAGCAGTCACATGATGGAGGCACGTACGGGGCGCCGCAGGCTTTCTTCCCCTAACGTGCCTGCACTGCCTGTGCCCTCCTCCCTAGCACTGTAGTATGCTGCAGTGGGGACTCCGCTCCTGCGTCCCTTGCTTTGCACCCACGGGGACACCCCCTCCTCCCAGCTCAGGGCCCACAGCATCGCCCCACTCCTGCCGCGGCTGGCTTCCTGTAGCGGGGGACCCTGCCTCCTGTGACTCTGCTCCACCACCTACCCCCTGCCCACAGCAAGCCAGGTAAGCTACATTCGGACTATAAGACATACCCCCATTTTCCTCCCAAATTTGGGGAGAAAAGTGCACTTTATAGTCTGAAAAATATGGTAATTGATTCTACCCCTTATGTTCTTTGAAGCTGGAAATTCTTTAAAATTGCTTAATTAAAAAAATTAACAGCTTTTTAAAGATATAATTCACATACCATACAATTCATCCATTTAAAGTACACAATTCAATGATTTTTAGTGTATTTACTGTTATGAAATTATGACCACAACCAATTTTAGAACATTTTCACCATCCTAGAAGAAACCTCAACCCTAGCTGAGTAGGCTAAGTTGGTTACAGCACTGTCCCAATACCCCAAGGTTGGGGGTTCAATCCCTAGTCAAGGCACATACAAAACTCCACCAACGGCCCTGACTGGCATGGCTCAGTTGGTTGAGCATTGTACTGCAAAGCAAAAGGTCACCAATTCAATTCCCGGTTAGGGCACATGCCTAGTTTGCGGGCCTGGTCCCCAGTGAGAGGCAAGTGATTGATGTTTCTCTCATACATCAATGTTTCTCTCTTTCTCCCTCTCTTCCCTCTTTCTAAAAATAAATAAAATCTTTAAAAAATCAACCAATGAATGTATAAATAAATGGAACAACAAATTCATGTTTCTCTCTCTCTCAAATCAATAAAAATTAAAAAGAAGAAACCCCATACCCCACTAACAGTCATTCCCCATTCTCCTCCAACCCCATCCTCTCCCTCACTAGTAGACAACATTAATTTACTTTCTGTCTCTATAGATTAACCTATTTTGGACATTTCATATAAATGGAATCATATAGTGATCTTTTGTGATCTGTTGTTTTCACTTAGCATGGCTCATTACATGTTCCAATCATATTGTAGCATGTATCAGTACTTCATTTCTTTTTATTGCCAAATAACATTCTACTGTATGGAAGTACCACATTTTATTCATCCATTCATCAACTGATGAATATTTAGTTGTTTCTAAAAATGCCTAATTTTACAGTGTTTTTAAAAGATTATTTATATATTTATTTTTAGAGAGAGAGAAAGGAGGAAAAAAGAAAGGGAGAGAAAGAAGGATTAGTTGCCTCTCACCCACCTCCAACTGAGAACCTGGCCAACAACCCAGGCATGTGCCCTGACTGGGAACAAACCAACAACCTTTCAGTTTGCAGGCTGGCACTCAATCCACTGAGCAACACCAGCCAGGGCTAAAATGGACTAATTTTAATAAAAAATGTTATATAGAAAATTTTTGCATTAAGATTTTTCCAATTAGGCATCTCAATATAGTATGTTCACTATAGTAAATCTTACTAGGATCGAAAAAAATGTACTACTTACAATTAGTTAACAGCATATTCTGATGTATTATTTAGTGATATTAAAACAAACAGGCTACCAAAGTATGAATATAATTATCACATAGTGGAGGTTTTTATTTCTAAACCAAATCCAGCTTCCTTCAAAACCAGTTGTTAAATTCTAATTCTGCCACCAGAGGTTATGGCTTCTGTGCTGGAAAACTACTGACTTCACTCTTCAGTTCACAATCGCTTTCCTTGTTTCACTTTTATTTTTTTTTAAACCTCTACGGACTTGCTCCAATCTACTTCACGGACCTTATTTCTTTCTACTCCTTTTCTTATTTGTACAGTGCTGACCTACTAATTGTCTTTACCAGCAAATCTAAATATCATAGAATCATTTCTACTTAAAGCTCTGGAAAAGTACATTGATTTTGCTAAGTCTTTTATTTTTTTAACTTCAGTATTTTATTAAGCTTTGAATTTAAAACTTTATCTCTGCTTCAATTTAAATTTTTCTACTTTAGACTGGGTCAAAAGTTTTCTTCTAATAATTGATAAGTTCCAAGGCATAAAAATCTTTCTCACTGGACTCAGTGTGGTCTAGGCCACATCTGTTTTTGTGGCTGATATGTGTATTATCCCTTCCCAATTCTAGACATAAACAAATTGAGATTAAGTAAAATGATTAGAGGTTACGTAAGCAACAGAGCCAGAACTCAAGCCCAGGTCTGCCTCAAAGCCCATGAACCTACCCAATGTACAGCTCTATACACAGTCAAAGGCAACAGATCTAAAGCTCGAACAATAAGTAAAGAGGGAGGAACACTTGTGCCCATAGACCCTACTGCTGAGGTACCAAGAAAGAAGGTCCAAGGGAAGCTTGCCTCTATGGGGTTTTCAGTAGAGAAGGCAGGCATACTCTTTTTATGACCTTTCTTCAAACAGGCACATAGGACAGGAAAAGGCACAAAAGTTTCCACAGCACATAAAATGTTTCCCAGAGCCACAGGTGCTACTAAAGTTGCTCTTATGTAAAACTAGCTCATTCTGAATGGTTCACCTCATAATTTCTGAAGCAAAAAGCTTCTGTGCTAAACTAGAAAAACAAACAAGAATGTACAACCTTCAGTCAAGGCAAGGACAGACTCTAGTAACCAACCAGTTGCTTCTGGTGCTAATCCAGTCATAGCCACCACCTGAACATTCATTTTTATCTGTGTCCAAACAGGGAAGCAGGGAACAATATTTTTAAGGATCAGATTACTTTTTGCTACATAGAGAGTACTTTAAAGCCACTATGATATTAGGTTATCAAAATACGCACTTTTCCATTGTCTCCATATGCAACGTATCTGCATAAAGCAAATTTATATTAACAAAGAACAGAGATTTGCAGTGTTTAAAGGCTTAAATACATAATAAATATATTTTGAGGACTAGTTGAGATCTGAGGATATTTTAATCTTGCCTCTTTTAATAACATTTTTCCTATGTGGCAACTGAAATATTCTAAAAGGCATCTCATAACTTCTGAGCACATTATGTTCCAGAGTCCTCTTTTGATGCAGTCTGAAAACTAGAAATCAATTATTTCCATAGAAAAGAAGGTATAAACTGTTCCAATATTAGGCCGTAACAGACTATTTAAATTGAAACTACACTGCGAAAGTGGTCTGGGTCCCACACACAGCCTCTTACCCCTTGATCCCCGAGCAGAGGGAATTGCAGCATCAGCCCTGTGCACGTCACATGAACTAGCTGTGAAAAGTAGCATTGAGAAAATAAAGTACGAGGATGCCCTGAGGAAGCCATTCTCAACACAGGCAGGCAAGGGTGCTGCTGCTTCCTGGGCCAGACAGTACAGAGGGCCACCCGTTCTCGAGTCACAGCCCTCTTACATGCATATGTTGCTGTATGTAGTTTGTGAAATGGGTTATGCAGCTCATGATTTCTTCAGCCATAATAAAAACTCACTGGGGAGTACTTAGCAAAAATATTTATATACAACGTATAACCATTTGTTATCCTCTTTATTTTTACAAATAGGAAAAGAGTTTCTGCAGATTAAGTCATTTGCCAAATATCACAGAGCAGTGAACCAAACAAAAATCCCTGCCCTCCAAAGCTGACATTCTAGAAGAGAAAGATAAGATGATAAAAAAGATTAACAAATAAAATACAGTATTTTTGGATGGTGCTACATGCTATAGAGGAAAATAAAGTGTAAAGTGCTGGGGTGGTGGTTAGCAGCATGTAATTTTAAATAGGACAGTCAGTTAGGACCTTACACCAGAGAGTTAACATAGAACCAACTGGAAGCAGGTGAGAGGGCAGTTGTATGAATATCTGGGGAGACAGTTTCAGGCAGAAGAAACAGTCAGTGCAAAGGCCCTCAGGAAGGAATGTGCCTGGAATGTTCTGTCAATAGCAAGATGGCTGCTGCGTCTGAAGAAAAGTGAGTAAGAGAGTTTAAAAAGTATGAAATGAGAGTAATGGAGCGCCATGTCACATAAAACCCTGTCAACTAGTTGTAAGGACTTTGCTTTTATGCTAGAGAAAATAGGGAGCTACTGAATTAGAGGAGTGACAATGACATAATTTATGACTAAAAATGAATGCTTCTGGCTCTTGATTGAGAATAGACTCCAGTGGAATAAGGGCAGTAGGGAGGAGTGCTGATGAAAAGTGGGCAGTTCCTGGTTATATTCTGAAATTAAAATAAAAAGCATTTTGCCAACAGACTGATGATTACATGTTAGGAATCAAAGATGACTCCAAAGTTTCTATCTTGATCAAATACGGAAGACTTTAAGAATAGCAGATTTGGGGGAAAATCAAGAATTCAGTTTCAGCCCGGCTGGTGTAGCTCGGTGGATTGGGCGCGGGCTTGAAACCAGAGGGTCCCGGTTCGATTCCCACTCGGGGCACATGCCTAGGTTGCAGGCCAGGTCGCCAGTGAGGGCCATGTGAGAGGCAACCATACATTGCTCTTTCTCCCTCCCTTCTCCTCTCTCTGAAAATAAATAAATAAATAAAAAACCTTAAAAAAAAAATTCCGTTTCAGACAGATTAAGTTTAAGATGCGCATTAGATATCTCAGAGGACTGGTAAATTGGCCAGCAATTTCAGAGAAGAAATGCAGTTTTCAAATATCAAGTTGTAAGTCATCAGTACAGAGATGATATTTAAAACAATCAGGCCAGATGAGATCACTGTCCTAGATTCAAGAGCTTGAGTACAGAGAAAAAAATTCACTAGAATTTTCCTTTTGCTGAGATAATTAAGAATTGTCAGCAATTTAAAATTACTGAAGAATCATTTGAAGGGCTTTAAAAATGTATAATACTAATAATCTGTTAAATCAATGTCATATTATAACATTTTACACAAAGGAATAATCCCATTTTTCATTCACATATATTTCTTCTTTAAGAGCAAGATTATTTTTGTATGTTTGATCATCAGAAAAATCAGATCATTTCTAAAAGTGAGTTTACAGATCATCTAACCCAATCCCTTTGTTTTACAGAAAGGAAGATGAAGGTGAAGAGAGATTAAATGACCTGCCTAAATTCACACAACTAACCAGTGGCAGACTGCAACAATGGTCTGCAGACTCCAAACTCAGTGTCCCTTCTATCCTTTCACTATGGCTCTTTCTAGTGGAGGACTTCCAGTTAGTCATCTTGAATGGCAGTGGTCCACAAACTGTTTCTATCTTCACATACCTGATCACCCTTCACGTCACAGATGACAATATAACTGCCATGTAGGGAGAGGGTAAAGGGGCTGAAGAAGCTCCTCAGGAGGCGCAGCCACAACCACATTACAACACCAAGGGTGTGCATGTCCAACTGGGAATCACTGCTATAAACAGCAGTTATTAAGACAAACAAAGAAGGGAAAAAAGGATAACTGTTACTTAATGACAACATAGAGAGCTGTGGAGAATTGAATTCTACTATCTTCTGAGCCTAATCAAGTGCTTGTATTTTCTACATTACTATTAGGTTCTCTGATCCCTGTCCAAGTATCTATTGTATGATTACTCTTCTTGTTACCTGATCAAAGCTCGATGTTAAGAAACATTAGCCACAAAAAAATAAAAGCCTTTAGCTTCATGCTATAATTTTAAGTCAATTTAAATAATAATTACAAACGTCATCAAAGTTAATCATTACTAGGGAAAGGCTTAGCCTTGGTTGGTGTGGCTCATCAGTATGTTGGAGTGTTATCCTATAAACCAAAAGGTCGCAGGTTTGATTCCTGGTCAGGGCCCATGCCTAGGTTGCAGGTTTGGTTCCTAGTTGCAGCATGTGCAAAAGGTTTCATCAATGTTTCTCTCTCACATCGATGTTTCTCTCCCTCTCTTCTCCTCTCTCTAAAATCAATGAGCATGCCCTCACGTAAGGGTGGAAAAACAGAAAAATAAAAAATGGCTTAAAAAAAGAAGAAAAAGAAAAATACGACAGGCTTAAAATATAAATAAAAATATAACCTATTTGCTTAGAAAACAAATTCTCTACTTAGAAAAGTTAAGATAAGAGAATGACTAACCTTACCCCTTAACTACCAATAAAGACTAATACAGTAAGATTTAAACAACAGATTAATTCACTTGATAGTGCATAATACTAAAAATTAGTCAAAATTTAACAATATGACATAATAGTTTCGGAATGTCTTGGATACTATAAAACACTTTACAAATAAGAGATATTGTTTATCTACGATGGCCATTCTGACCGATGTGAGGTGGTGTCTCATTGTGGTTTTAATTTGCATCTCTCTGATGGCTAGTGACGCTGAGCATCTTTTCATGTCTCTGGGCCCTCTGTATGTCCTCCTTGGAGAAGTCGTTTGCTCATTTTTTAATTGGGTTTTTGTCTTCCTGGAGTGGAGTCGTGTGTGTTCTTTATGTATTTTGGAGATCAAACCCTTGTCCGAGGTATCATTGGCAAATACATTTTCCCATATAGTTGGTTCTCTTTCCATTTTAATGCTGTTAACCCAAGTGCACTGGTGAGAATACAGACTAGTGCAGCCACTGTGGAAAACAATATGGAATTTCCTCAGAAAACTAAAAATGGAACTGCCTTTTGACATGGCAATTCCACTGCTGGGATTATACCCTAAGAGTCCTGAAATACCAATCTAAAAGAACCTATGCACCCCAATGTTCATAGCAGCACAATTTACAATAGCCAAATGCTGGGAGCAACCTAAAAGCCCATCAGCAAATGAGTGGATCAAAAAACTATGGTACATGTGCACAATGGAATTCTACACAGCAGAAAGAAGGAGCTTATACCCTTTGAGACAGCATGGATGGAACTGGAGAGCATTATGCTAAGTGAAATAAGCCAGGCAGTAAGGGACAAATACCATATGATCTCACCTTTAACTGGAACATAAACAATGAAAGAAAAAAAGCAAACAAAATATAATCAGAAACACTGAAATTAAGAACAATCTAACAATAGCCAGAGGGGAGTGGGAAGGGGACAGTGGGGTAAAGGGTTTTCAGGAACTACTATAAAGGACACATGGACAAAACCAAGGGGGAGAGTGAAAGCAAGGGAGGGAGGTAGGTTTGGCTGGGGTAGGGGGCAGGGGTGGGGAGAAAATGCAGACAACTGTAATTGAACAACAATAAAGTAATTTAAAAAATATTATCTGATAAAACAAAAATATGAGATTATTAAAGATCATCACTTAGTGATACACTTTGGAAACTGGGGGATCTTTCATGCATTCATGCATTCAAAAATCTATTGACTAAGTTCCTGCTATACACTAGGCACTGCACTTAAGGGCTGGGAAATGTAACAGGAAATAAGACATAGCTCCTTTCCCCAAAAGAGTTTAGAGTCTAGTGTGAGACACTAAGAAAGCATGCAATTAAAATATAGCAGACTGAGTGCTTCTAGTAGTAAGCGCAAAATGCCACCTATGAAGCTCACTGGAGGGACAACTAATTCAATCTGGGAAAACTTCCAAGAAGAAATGGCTAAACACAGGCTTGGAAAAAAATGTGTGTTAGCCAAACAAAGTGGGAAGTGTGTTATGAGCAGAGGAACAGCATTGCAAATGTCTGAAAGTAAAAGACGAGGCTTTCAAAGCCTCAAAAGTGGATCAGTATGACCAAAGTAAAGAATGGGAGGGGAAAGGGATGAAACCAGAGAGGTGTGCAAGATCAAACACTTCTTATATCAATAAACAGCCTAAACATTAAGTAATAAATGGTTAAATAAATTATAGCATATCCATATAATAGCATATCATATAGCCATAAAAAATGCTATAATACAGCCCTGACCCATGTGGTTCAGTTCTTTGGGCATAGCCCTGTAAAGCATAAGGTCCCTGGTTCGATTCCCAGTCAGGGCACATGCCTCAGTGTGGGTTCAGTCCCTGGTTGGGGCACATACAAGAAGCAACTGATCGATATTTCTCTCTTACAATGATGTTTCTTTCTGTCTCTTTCTCCCTCCCTTCCCCTCTCTCTAAAAAATAAATAAATAAAATATTTTTTAACACGTTAAGCGCAGCGTCAGTCCCTGGGGACTGACTTTTCGTTTTGGCAACATCGGTGTGTGGGACCAGCAGTATCAAGGTTAAAAAATAAATGTTGTAATTTTAATGAAATTTTGCATTGGCTGCACCATTGTGCCCTGTTTATACTCTAACTCAACACCTGTCAAGTGGTCGCCAGCCCACCGCCGGAACGGAAAGTCCAGCAAAATCAGCTCCATGCTTGCCCTGGCTGGTGCAGCTCAGTGGATTGAGCGCGGGCTGGGAACCAGAGGGTCCCGGTTCGATTCCCAGTCAGGGCACATGCCTGGGTTGCGGGCCAAGTCCCCATGAGGGCCATGTGAGAGGCAACCATACATTGCTGTTTCTCTCCCTCTCTCCCTCCCTTCCCCTCTCTCTAAAAAATAAATAAAAATAAAATCTTAAAAAAAAAAAAAATCAGCTCCATGCTTAATGTGCTAAAAATGTTATAATGTATTTGAAAACATGAAAATGTTCATGTAAACAAATATCTATTTAGATTTTAAATAAACCAGTATGTTCACAAGTGATATAATGTATGAAAAACATACACATGTACAGAGAAAAAAAATAAAATCACAAAATGCTAACAGCTATTACTGTTGGGGAAATAGGGTTATAGGTGATTTTTCTTTTTCTTTTTTGCTTACCTTTATTTTCTAACCTCACCCCTGTTATAAAACTTAGTAAAACAATCCAAAGTAGATTTGATCCTTTTCCACATGGCCAAGTGTTACAAAAAGAAAACTATACATGTAACTCATACATCATAGGGTCTGGGCAATGGTACACATCTAGAGTTACATCCGTTTTACGTCCGTTTTTAAAAACCAACTGGCCTTTATTGAGTGCATACTTTGTACCAGGCATGAAAACATGGATACAATGATAAATGGGGTGAGGGAGGAGGTAGGTGCAGGCAGAATAGAGGGCGGCAATGTAGGGGTGGGAGAATGGGGCACACATCTGTAATAATGTTAAAAAAGATAAATGAGGCCCAGTCCTTGCCTTGAAAATGCTTACAGTCAAGCAGAGTAGACAGACATGCAAACAGAAAAGTATGACATGGCAAGGGAAATGTTAAAGGTATTACAAGGTACTATGGAAGTACTGAAGGCAAAGACTTTTGTGGAAATGTCAGAAATATATGAGAGGTATAACACTTCTGGCATTGTAGAAACTACTCTTTAATAACTGTCTTGTACTCCAGTGAATCCCATTTATTCCACATCACCTTGACCTATTTGCCACAAGAAAAAAAAAGGAGGGGGGTTGGGAGAACACACTGCACCAATTATACAAACTGGGCTCGCAGTGCAATGCTGGTATACTAAACTTGCTTTACAAGGAGCCAATTGTAGGAACTACACAATGACCCACTCAAAAGATATATTATCAGATGGTCTCCTGTTTTTTAACACTCTGGGTTGTCAAGGGCAGACACACAGTCGGGTCAGACTATATATGAAGAGGGAGCTTTCTAGTAAAGCCAAATAGCTAGAATAGAGGAAGCCCAACCTTTTACCTTACCTTACTTACCTTTTAGTGAAAGAAAACAGAAATGAAGGGCAAAAGTCAGGAAAGAAGACTAGAAACTGCTCTTGTTTCATCTGACCCAAAATTTACAACAATAATTTCCCCCTCTGCTTTCTTCTTAAAAACTTATCACCAACTCTTAAAACAATTGCTACTTATTTCCTACACTTATTTGCCCTTTTCACTTCACATTTTATCTTTCTCCTTCATCACACTCCTTCCAATTTTCTTTTAAATATGGTAGGAACAATGAAATATAAAATATCAATCTGGCCACGTTGAGTATTTAAACTTTTATTACACAGAAATTTAGGGAAAAATTTTTCCTACAATGCTAAAAGAAGAATAAAAAATATCCTGACAGTGTTAAATCACACATGCAATTGTAATTTGAGTTATTACCCAATGCAGATACTCACTGTTAAATTTTATTAGAAGAAATCAGTAGCTCAGAGAAAATCCATTTGTTGAAAACAACTGGACCAAATTTAAAAACACTGTTTTGTTCTCCAGGTCTATCCATATTGTTGTAAAGCGCAAAATTTTCTTCTTTTTTATGGCTGAGTAGTATTTCATTGTGTAAATGTCCCATAATTGTTTTATCCACTCATCTATTGATGGACACCTGGGCTGCTTCTTTATCTCCGATTGTAAATAATGTTGCAATTAACATAGGAGTGCTTATGTTCTTTCGAATTACTATTTCAGGTTCCTTCAGATATATTCCCAGAAATGGGACTGTTGGGTCAAAAGACATATCCACTTTTAATTTTTTCAGGTATCAGTTAATCTTAATATTTAAAATGATTGTGTCCTGGCAGGTGTGGATCAGTGGATTGAGCGCCAGCCTGTGAACCAAAGGGTCACTGGTTCAATTCCCAGTCAGGGTACATGCCTGGGTTGCAGGCCAGGTGCCTGGTGAAGGATGCGTGAGAGGCAGCCACATACTGATGTTTCTCTCCCTCTCTTTTCCCTCCCTTCCCCTCTGTCTAAAAATAAATAAATAAAATCTTTAAAAATATTTAAAAATAAAGTGACTGTGTCAAAAAAACTCACAAAATATACAGTTGGGAGATCTTCTGTCATTTGCTTTATATCAATATATTACATGTTGCTTAAAAAGACCAATGTAGATATGAAAAGATAATACCAATTTAGATATGAAAAGGTAATACCACAGTTGCAGCAACGTACTGCCCTGTTAACCCCCTTCTCCTATGCCTGTGAGAATGCGTGATCCACTCAAAAACCTGCTCCAATCTTCACCACCCTACTACTATTTTATTCTAGCCAATAACACCTCTTAACAAATCCCTTCCTCTCTTTGTCTTCCTTTGTTCCCTTATACAACCAAAATACCCCATTTTTATCATCTCTTACCTCAAAGCTTCTATTCATCATTTCATTTTTGCAACTCAACCAACTAGCTTATTTATAACTTCCACCTCGAAGAGAGCCTACCCATGTGGCCATTCCCTCTTTTCTCGGCCTGTGTATTAGAGCAAGTCTGAAGGAGAAATAAAGAAGCTGACAGGTCTGAAATCCCAGTGAATGAAGCATCACCACAGATAAGAGATGCCTGTAGTGGGAAGAGTTAGCAGGTACCTCTTTAACTCCTATGAATAGACCTTGGAGACTCATCCAAACAGGTAAGAGCCAGCACAGCTCTCCTGTGTCCAACTGGTGCCAAAAATTAAGAGGAAACTGGTTATTTCTGTATCTCTGGCACTTTTGGACATTTGACAAATGAACGGTTTTTCATCTGAGGACCTCCAAAATAGTTCAACCACTTAAAGGAATGTTTGGCAAGAAGAAAAGGAAAGTGCATAGTAACAATCTGTTGAGAATTAAATACTAACAACCTCAACAGCTAGCTTCTTCTTGCAGTAAGAATATTCAAGAAGTAGAGTAAATATGGTCTCCACTATTCTATTTTATCTGCCCCCCCGCCCACTGCCTGAAATAGCTGCCTAATTTCTTTCCTCTACTTTATAGAGGGCATAATTAAATATGCAGGCTGGAGGAAGAAGAGTGGACTCAAATGGCACAGATGACCACATGACTGCATAGCTCAATGTGTAGGCCCCTTCCCTGCCCCCAGCTGACCGCCATCCACTCATATCCAATATGCGATGGAACAACACTGGCGTGGAGATGTGGGTGAGGAGCTAGCCAGGACTGCACTGGCCAGCAATGCATGTGCAGAGGCAGCAGAGATTTCACATACTTTGGATTTTTACGGTAGAAATTAGCTTGAGTCACCACACTAAAGGGTATTTATTATCTTTGACATTTAAAATTTTTGAAATATATGGCATAAAATAAGAAAACAAATAATACTTCTGTCATTTGCTCCTAACATATTTTTCTTATATTCATTTGGTGTAATTATGTCTTCCTAAACACAAATTTATTTTTTAAACTAAATTAGAAATGGTATAATAATTTTAAGATACCTCAAAACTAAAATTCCTTTCAAATTATTTTAGAAGCAATAATCCCTTTAAGAATACTCCCCAAATTACTGGTTCTTTATTAAAAGCAACATTTTGAATTCTGCCTAAGATCTCCTTTAGAGAGCACATAAAATTCAAATTACAGTTTAATGGCCATGCAGAAGAAAAATGTACTTCAACTATCACTTACTTTCAGGTTCTACCTGTTCTAACATCTTTTTTTGTTTTTAAGATTTTATTTATTTATTTCTAGAGATGAGAAGGGAGGTAAAAGAGGGAGAGACACATTGATGTGTAAGAGATGCATCAATCAGTTGCCTCTCGAACACTAATCTTTATTGTATTTTTTTCCATTACCATTTAGTCCTCTTACCCCCCTCCCCCCGGCAATCACCACACTGTTATCTTTGTCCCTGAGTCCTTTTTCCTTTCCCTCTGCTTACATAGTTTGGTTTATTTAAATAACAATAAAACTTAAGTCAAATTAACTATCAATTTAACAAAAATTTAAATGATAGAATAAATTTTTTAAATACAATTATTACATAATGTTATAAGTAAAACATTTCAATGAAAAATATATAGTTTAACTTCCAGCCAAGATGGAGGCATAGGTAGACACAATGTGCCTCCTCCCACAACCAAAAACAACCAGAACTGACAGAAAATTAAACTATATGGAAGTCTGACAACCCAGGAATTAAAAAAGAAACATTCATCCACCCCGGTAGGAGGGGCGGAGACAGGCAACTGGGCAGAGAGGATCTGTGGCAAGGCAGCGGCTGGTGGAGGGGGCAGTCCCACATTTGCCTTCGGATAAACTGGGAGGAACAATTGGGGATGGAGTCAGACTGTGCAACCCAGGGTTCTAGCATGGGGAAATAAAGCCTCAAAACCTCTGACTGAAAAAACATGTGAGGGTTGGGGTGGCAGTAGAAACTCCCAGCCTCACACAAGAGTTCACTGGAAGACCCACAGAGTCCTAGAACATACACAAACCCACCCACCGGGGAATCAGCACCTGAAGGGCCCAATTTGCTTGTAGGTAGCGGCAAGAGTGACTGAAAGCTGGCAGGGAGCAGAGCAAGCGACACAGTTCACTCTTGGACCCTTCCCCTACATTCAGCTCCACTATGCAGAGACGTGGATTACCCCACCCTGGTGAACACCTAAGGCTCTGCCACTTACTACATAACAGGCATGGCAAGACAAAAAAAAAAAAAATAGCCCAAATGAAAGAACAGATCAAAGTGCCAGAAAAAATACAACTAAGTGACAAAGAGATAGCCAACCTATCAGATGCAAAGATCAAAACACTGGTAATCAGGATGGTCATAGAATTGGTTGAATATGGTTGCAAAATACAGGGAAAAAATGAAGGCTATGCAAAGTGAAATAAAGGAAAACGTACAGGGAACCAACAGTGAAGGGAAGGAAACTGGGACTCAAATCAACGGTTTGAACCAGAAAGAAGAAATAAACAACCAGAAACAAGAATTTGAAAAAGTGAGGAGAGGCTTAGGAACCTCCTGGACAACTTTAAACATTCCAATATCCGAATCACAGGGGTGCCAGAAGGAGAAGACCAAGAGCGCGAAACGGAAAACTTATTTGAAAAAATAATGAAGAACTATCCCAATCTGACAAAGGAAGTGGACTTCCAGGAAGTCCAGGAAGCTCAGAGAGTCCGAAACAAGTTGGACTCAAGGAAGCACATACCAAGGCACATCATAATTACATTACCCAAGATTAAAGATAAAGAGAGAATCTTAAAAGCAGCAAGAGAAAAGAAGACAGTTACCTACAAAGGAGATCCCATTAGACTACCAGCTGATTTCTCAAAAGAAACCTTGCATGCAAGAAGGGGCTGGAAAGAAGCATTCAAAGTCATGAAAGGCAAGAACCTACATCCAAGATTACTCTCTCAAGCAAAGCTATCATTTAGAATGGAAGAGCAGATAAAGTGCTTCCCAGATAAGGTCAAGTTAAAGGAGTTCATCATCACCAAGCCCTTATTATATGAAATGGTAAAGGGACTTATCTAAGAAAAAGAAGATTAAAACTAGGAACAGTAAAATAACAACAAACTCACAACTATCAACAACTGAACCTAAAAAACAAAAACAAGGTAAGCAAACAACTAAAACAGGAACAGAATCACAGAAATGGAGCTCACATGGAGGGTTTTCAGGGGGAGTGGAAGGGGGAGAGGGAGTAAGAGGGGGAGAGGGAGAGAGGCAAAAAAGTACAGGGAATAAGTTGCAAATGGAAGGCAGAAAATAGACATGGGGAGGTTAAGAATAGTGTAGGAAATGGAGAAGCCAAAGAACTTGTACGTATGACCCATGGACATGAACTAAAGGGGGAGAATGCAAGTGGGAGGCGGTGTGCAGGGTGGAAGGGAATAAATGGGGGAAATGGGACAACTGTAATAGCATAATCAATAAAATATATTTAAAAAATATATGGTTCAAGTTATAATTTATTTGTAAACAGATGCCACTTAGTTAACAAAAGTAACTAAGGTTAGTACAATAAGAAAAATAAGCCCATATAATAACCAGAGTATAAAGATAATAAGTAACAAACTTTCCATTTCAAATAAGTAGAAAAAAAGAATCATTAGTTAACATCTTGGGAAACAATAAAATAATATCCTTCATATTGAACCATCCCAAATTTTCAGGTAAAGACTTAACTATATTTTTAAAGTACTAGAAAAATGTGAAAATTTATCTGCTAATGGTACAGAAAAGATTTCTTTTACATTTAAGAATAATCCATTTTTTAATTTCTATGGGACAAAAAGCACCATATATAATATATAGGCCAAGAAAGTGTTTATAAACATTGCTAACATATGCAGAACAAAGAGATAAGACATACTAAATAATGAGCTCTTCACCAACATAAAATATGAATATCACAAAAGAAAAATAAGCAAAGGAATAGACAACTACTAAAAGATGCAAATAACCAAAATTATGGTTTTTTTGTTAAAAGGTTCAATTGCATGTGCCAATCAGCGAAGCATATTTTTTAATGAGATGTCATTTTTTTGCCTACCCATTTAGAAAAATATTTTTGGATGTGGGAATTCTTTCCACACACGTGAAAACACGCAGTTCTGGAATTTACGCGTTTTGAGCTCAGCTCCCCGTGAGGAAAAATTATTCCCGTGTGGATCATGTCAGTGGAAAAGGAATTCTCTAATGGGAATTTGGCAAAAATGTATCTTAGCAAATTCTGTAACTTGCTGAGTCTCTCTTCCTCCCAAAGTCAGGAAGCTTAAGTTAATGAATCCCTGCCTCAATGTTTTATGGTCCTAAAAGTTAACAGCCCTAGTTAGCTTACCCTCAATTTACTTGTTTTCTGTTTATTGTATACCCTGGTCCTGTCTGCCATCGGACCTGAATTTACATCCTAAAGCTCTGTTACTGAGTAAACCTACCCATTATCTATTCCCTTCCCATATATCCTCATGACCCAAATGAAAATCCCTGTTCTGCATAAGCCCATGAATAATCAATCCAATGTAAATATGTCCTAAAGCTTCTAATAAAAAGCCCGGCTGAGCTACGCCCGGGGCCTTTTCCAAGATGGAGGGAAAGACCCGTGGCTGCCAGACTCTTTTCTCCAAGCATGTCTCTGGGTAAGTTTGATTCACGCAATCGGTGCGGTCCCCCCCACGGATTTTGCGGGTCAAAATCCACGACATTTGAATGCTGTTACTCAGATTCACTTGAGTGTTCTGAAAAATGAACATTCACATTGTTAATAGGTTACAAATTGACATAGAAAATTTGGAAAGATATCAAATCTTAAAAAATATGTATATCCTTTGGTATAGCTATCCCATTTCTCTGATATTTCTTTATGATAAATTCCTAGATTTAAGATTTAGTTTGTTTACCTAAGAATTATTTATAATTATTAAAAAACTGGAATCCTAATGTTCTACCATATCGGACTGGTTAAATATACAGCCTTACAGCTTAATGTGATATAATTACTGCATTATCATATAGATAATGACATGCAAAAATATTCACAATGAAGTGAAAAGACCATTCCAAAGCAATACATTCAATTACATGCATGTGTAATGCCTTTTACACACACATATCATGCACACACACCCAATGGAAGAATATACATTGCAATCACCTATCCATTATCAGGGACTGCTTCGGGGATTGCAAGTCACAGTATTTGAGTCAATAAGAGACACAGAAAGGTTTGCTGGAGGACTTCTGGGAGTGACTGTCTCTTCCAGTGGATACATCTCGGTAAAGGACATACAGAATTCCTTTGTACTATTTTTGAGACTTAAGTTTAAAATTATATCAAAATGAAAACTTCCCCAACACTTAAACTGACTTAAATGGCAAAGATATTTATCGGCTCAACGAAAAACCATGCAGCTCTGATTATTACTGACAACCACCTACAACCTCAAGAGGAACCATCTTGAGAACAAAGCTCACACTGTGTGCTGTAGAGCTGAAAGCCAACCCTGAAGCTCACCCCATGAACTTCCAGCTTTTGTGCCGTCCGTCTTTGTCATTTAAGTCAGTTTACATTTTTGGAACTTTTCATTTTGAGATAATTTAAAACTTACAGAAAAGTCTCAAAAACAGTCCTCAGATTTCCTGTATATCCTTTGTCCAAATCTAGCAATAGTTAACATTTTGTCCCATTTACTTTACATTCTCTCTCTCTCTCTCTCACACACACACACACAATCTTTTGAAGCCATTTGAGAATAAGTTGCCTGCATCATGCCCATCTCTTCTTCAAATATTGCCATGCTTATTTCCCCAAAATAAGGACATGTCTTAGATAACCAGAGCACAATTATCAAAATCAAGAAATTTAACATTGATACCATCTAACCCAGTCTATACTCAAAATTTCACCAACTGTCCCCGAAATACGTCCTTTGTAGCTATTTTCCCTAACACAGGATTACTCATTCCATTTGTTGTTATGTCCCTTTAGTCTCCTTTAATCTAGAACAGGACCTTAGCCTTTATCTTCCATGACAATGACACTTTTGAAGGGTACAGGCGAGATTTTTTAGTCTGTCTTGTGTTTCTCTGGGTTCTGCAAACTTGGCGGGAATACCTCAGACATGGTACTGTGACCCCTTCAATGGAACAGGAGCTATACAGTGTTGCTTTGTCTCAATACTGGTGATTTTAACTTTGATCGCTGTGGCAGACACACTATGAGGTGCTCCTGTGATCCCCACCTGCTGGTGTTCAAGACCTATATGAACCACCCTTGAGTGTGGGTGAGGCCTGTGACTTGCTTCTAAGAGAATACAGTAAGGGTGACAGGATGTTTGTTATTAGAAGTATGTAATCACGTCATATAAATTGTCTTCCATCTGACTGGAGTTTCCTCTCCCTAGCTGGCTGTGAGGAAGCAAGTGGCCACGCTGGGGAACCCACATGGCAAGAAACTTCAAACAGTCTCTGGGTGCTGGGGCATCTTCCAACCAATGTCCAGCAAATGTTGAAGCTGTCAGTCCTACCACCACAAGAAACTGAATGCAGCCCTGGCTGGTATGGATCAGTTGGTTGGAGTATTATTCTGTAACTAAAAGATTGCTGGGTTCGATACCCAGTCTGGGAGCCTAACATCCCCAGTCTGGGAGCATGTGATCTCCAGCCCCAGTACGAAAGGGAGGCAACCAATTGGTGCTTCTCTCTCTCCCTTCCTCTCTCTCTAAAAGCAATGAGAAAAATGTCCTTGGGTGAGAGTAAAAAAAGGAAAGAAAGAAACTGAATGTAACCAACAAGCACAAGAGCAGGGAAGGACCTTCCCCAGTAGGGCCTCCAGATAACCCACCCCTGGCTGACAGCTGGGATCAAGTTTTATAGGATCCCTAGTAGAGGACCCAGCAAAGCCATGCTCAAACTTCTGACTCACAGGAACTGTGAGATAGTAAATATGTAATTGTTTCAAGCTGCTAAATTTAAGGTAATAGCTTTTTCAACACTGTTACACAGGAATACAAAATGTATACATTCACCTAAAGTACTTCTGCCAAATTACTCCAGTGTACTATTTTTCCCTCTGAAATCAATTTAGAGGAGCTCCTCAAAAACTATGTCAGTATCACTGTCCTCATCAAACTTCCATTGGCTAGTTTTAATAATCATTAATGATTCTTGCCTAAACCAATTGCTACTAGGATGTTTGAAAAATAATGATGCTCTACTCATTGTTCCTTCTAAATTTATCAGTTGGAAGAGCAGTGAAAGAACTTTCACTTTTCCCCCATTTATTTATTCATCTATTTATTTATGTATCAAATATACTCACTGATTTTTTATTCCATAACATATTTAATCCATTGTCATTATATATTCTGATGCTTAAATATTCCCAGAATTGGCCAATACGAGCTTCTTCAAGGTAACTCCTCAGTCCTTTTAACAAATCCCATTAGCTTTTATAAACTACCTTACTAAGGTATAATTTACTAACCATAAAATTCACTTAAATTATATAATTTAGTGATTTTTAGCACATTTACAAAATTGTGTGACCATTACCACAATCTAATTTTCAAATTTTAATTTTTTTATCACTCACGAAACAAATTTCCTTTCCAATTCTCAACTGCAGGAAACCACTCACTTCTTCTATTTCTACAGATTTCCTTTTCTGGGCATTTTATATATATGAAATCATGCAGGGGTGTCCAACCTGTGGCCGGTGGGCCACAAGCACCCCAGGATGGCTATGAATGCAGCCCAACACAAAATTGTATGTTCAAGTTAAGACATCATGAGTTTTTTTGTGATTATATGTCAAAATGTATTTAATGTGTGGCCTGAGACAACTCTTGTGCTTCCTGTGTGGTCCGGAGACACCAAAAGGTTGGACACTCCTGTTAAGTGTGGATGTTTTCACATAGCATGTTTCTGAGATTCATCCATGTTGTAGCATGTATAAGTACCCTGGTTCCTTTTATTTACTTTGTCCCAGTGTATGGGCATACTCCCTCATAATATATAGTGTACTTCCTTAGTTCTTGGTACAGGATGTTCTGAGCTCATCTTGTACTTTCTCTGCTCCAGCCCTGGAATCAGACATTTCTCCAAGTAACCTCAGCTACTTTTAGTGGGAAAGCCTATTCAGAAACCAAAAGCTAGGTGGTTAGATATGCTCAGAGTTCCAAGGGTGCCCCTAACTACTTCCAGGCCCTTTTGCAATGTGTGTGTGTACATGTATGTTTCTATAAACACACAGAGACACACATATATGCATACATTCACACAAACATGGAAGATTGAACTACTTTTTATTGCTTTTAGTTGAAAGCATCCTAACTCACACAGGCAGCAACATCAGAGATAAGATAAAAATCTCTTCTCTAGCTAGGAAGGAAACAAGTAAAAAGCAGATCAAACTTTTAGCTTCATTGGGCTTCACAACTCTGAAATATATACACACAAAAGGCTTTTGCTTAGGCTTTTGGCAAATAAATGTTTTCCAAGAAAGGATCCCAAATGCTTGATGTTAAATTTTTGCTTTTACTTTTCTCTCTAGAAAGTTGCACAGTGGGCACAAAACTATTTCTGTTGAGACACCCTAATGTACCCCCTACCCATCCCTATCAATTCATATACTGGCTTAGTCAACAGCCAGTGAAAGGGAACTTTTTAGTCATGCGGTACTGTGAGCTCACCCTTTGAGACTGTTATTTCACATCAAACACACTCCAAATAAAAGAGAGATAAAAATTTTTTAAATGTTTTTTGAGGCACAGCCATGCTTAAAAAGAAGATCAGCACCTCTATGGATCAGAAACAAGAGAAAAACCGAGCAATAAAAAAGCTGCAGCCATGGTCTCCTGATTTCTGTATCCAGAAGCAGCTAGGAGTTAGGGACTCAGTCATAGCTGGAGATGTGGAATCAGGTCTACTCTGTAAGGCTGGAGTAAATTTGTCCTGCCATGAAATGAAGCTCGTGAAAACTGCAAGTCCTGTGTAGCCTGCTATTTGTCCTAAGTGGCACTATCTTCTCAGATATTGAGTCTATGATATCTCCAATGTTACTGTAAGATAAGTACTCTAAATGACCAATATAAGCCAAAAAGTACAAGAACAGTCAATGCCTTAGTTCTGTATGAAGTCTTTCTAGGGACATCGGGAGTTTAAGAACTCACTGACATTTTAGGTAAATATCTTAGCATATTTGTGGGTTTGGTTTTCTGAGGAAGGCTCCATATTTTTCATCAGATTTTCAATGAGGTTTGTGAAGCCCACATAGTAAAAGACCAATAACTCAGTATATGTCTGAGTGAACACAATGTAAATCACATGATGGCCTCCAGAATTTGCAGCATAGTGTGTTTAGTTCTGTCAAATGTTGTCTTCAAATGTTTGCATGGCAGACAGTCTGTAAGCATTAGGAACACAGCTAAAACAAACCTAAAGTCTCTGCTTGCCCTTAGTGGGGAAAAGGAAGAGCCAGAGTGAAGTCTGTTTCTTTTTAGCATGACAGACCAGATCATGTCGCTGCTCAAAACCCTCCAGTGGTGGCACACCATGTTCAGAGCACTATTCTTAACAAGAGCCAAGAGGGGAAAGCAACCCAGGTGACCATCAATAGATCAACAAATACACAAAATGCAGCATATACATACAACAGCATATTATTCAATCTTAACCAAAAAAAAAAAGGAAATAATGACACATGCTACAACATAAATGAATCTTGAGGACAATGTTATGCTAAACAGAATAAACTAGTCACAAAAAGGCAAATATTGTTAAGGTCCCACTTATATGATGGTCCTAGAATAGTCAAATTCATAGAGACAGAAAGTAGAATCGTGGATGTGAGGGAGTGGGCTGAGAGGGGGCTTGGAAAGTTAGTATCTAATGCAAAAGTTTCAATCTTGCAAGATGAAAAGATTCTGGAGATCTGTTACACAACACTGTGAATAAAATTAACACCACTGAACTGTACACTTAAACATGGTTAAGATGGCAACTTTTATGTTGTGTTTATTACCACAATATAAAATTTTCATCACTTTACTTCTTAGCTCACAAATCCTAGAAGACAAAACATATGTCCAAACAACAAACCAACCATAAGAGAAAAATTCAGAAATGTGATTAAAAACATCTCATAAATTAGCCCTGGCTGGCGTAGCTCAGTGGATTGAGCGCGGGCTGCGAACTAAAGGGTTGCAGTTCGATTCCCGGTCAGGGCACATGCCTGGGTTGCAGGCCAGGTCCCCAGTGGGGGCCATGTGAGAGGCAACCACACATCGATGTTTCTCTCCCTCTCATTCTCCCTCCCTTCCCTTCTGTCTAAAAATAAATAAATAAAATCTTAAAAAAAAATCTCATAAATTATTAATTATTGAAATGAGGACACCTATATGTAATGATATAATTATATTATCTGCAGGTGGAATTATTCTTAGACTAGAGGAAATTTAATATGCAATAGTCCTCAAATATCCATTCGATACATATGTATCTGTATTAGTGAAACTAGTACTAGCTGCTGTAATAAACAAACCTCCCCAGTGGTTTCCAAATTGACTGACGTGTGCTCACAGTGGCCACAAAGGCCTTACATGACCTGGCTCCCTGCTACCTCTCTGACCTCATCCACCACCTCCCCTAGCCTCAATGGCCTCCTTGATGCTCTTGGCCCACCTGGGCAACACCTCATTGCAGGGCCTTCACACTTGTTTTTTCTTTTGCCTGGCTTACTGCCTCATCACATCATTCAGATCTCTGCTCAAAGGTCACCTCAAAAGAGCAAACTTCACATCTAAAATATACTCTTTTCCTTGTCTACTCCATCCCCTGCCCAGTTATACTCTATCCCTTGCCCTCCTTTATTTTTCTTCACAGCACTTAATAACATATAATATTTTATGTACATTTGTATATTATCTATAACTAATAGAATGCAAATCCATGCAAGCAGAAGTTTTTGTCTATTTCGTCCATTGTTATACTCCCAATGACTAGAAAAGTGTCTGGCACAGGGTAGGTGCTTTCTCTGTAGGATAAAAAGAAAAGGAAAGAAAGAAAAGAGAAAGGGGGAGAACGGAGGGAGGGAGAAAGGAAACTGAAGGACGTACTGAGAGGGAGAGGGAAAGGGAGGAGAGGGGAGAAAGTGTCTGAGTGCCTTCCAAGCTCAGGGTTACTCTCCTGTTTCCAGCAGGGCTCACCTTACTAAAGCCAGTAAATTATTTTTTTCCCTTTAGTTTCCTGATTTTTATAATTAAAAATGCTAATATTTACTTTTATTAGTACTAAACACATAATTAAAAATCTGATTTACTCTCACATCTGCTAAACAATAGAATAAAGGATAATTCTGTTAGGACATGGGACTTGTTTTTACTTAACTCAAAGTAAATTAACAAATTTTGGAAAATTTATGATACACAAACAGCACTGGATCTGACGGCTTCATTACTATACTTGTTTAACTGTGACTCATGAACTGGTTTACATAAGAGTAAATTTCCTGGTTTCTAGTTGCTTGAATAACTTGTGACAATCACAAGGTCCTGTTTCTTGAAAATGAACTGTGCTAACTCAACAATATTCAAGAAAAGGCTTTAAAAGAAACAGCAGTTCATTTTTTTAGACTGGCCTGTAACTGCTAACTTTCCCGTATATCTTATATTTTCTTTTGTTGAGTTGCCTTCGATAGATGCTTTCCACCTCAACCTTACTTTGATTTTCTCTTGTAGCTGAAAAATCATTAAAATCCCTAGAGACTGAATTCTATGGGAATCAACTAAACTACAGTTCTTGATTTGTAGCCAGGCGCCTGAGCTTGGCATGAGCATGGCTCTGCCTGGCCTTCCCTTCATCTGGCTTACTCAGTGGACTGGACTTGCCTGAGTTTGGACAACAAAACTGAGCAAACTGCTATAGTTACTCATGACTAGTAAGAAGGCAAAATGTATGTTTCTATCTTTAGTTTTTCACTTCACAGCGCCATCCCCCCTAACAAACACCCATGATGTCTCTTTTGTTTTCCTATTACAAAAGCAAAACATATTCATTATAAATCTCAGAAAATACAAGCAATCAAAAGAATAGATATACATATATATACACGTATACATACATATATATATATATATATATATATATATATATATAAAATCCTGAAGGTAATCACTGTTAGCAGTTTACTATACTTGTCCTTTGCATATTTTTAATAAAAATTGGATCATTCAGTACCTAACATGTATTTTATAACCTGTTTTATACAATAATGAAACATAGCTTTTCACATAAATAATTCTATTCCATTCGTTTTTAGTAATGCAGTCTTGTTACATGACAGACATTTAGATAGATTCCAATTTTTCTCTAATAAACAGTGCTGCAAATAATTATCTTCTTGCCATAGCTTCACACATATTCTTAATTTCTTTGGAAATGGTCCTATAAGTAGAGTTTATGAATTAAATTCATGCTCTTAGATGTATGACATGTATAGTATTGCCCAACTGCTCTCCAAAAAGTTAATTAAAATCTCTACTCCTATATTTTGCATATGAAAACAGGTATATACTCTGGTATTCAAATTCCTTTTAATGAAATATTACATTCAGGGGATGACAATAATAGTAATGATAGCATCAGCCATCCTAGGAACTGATGTTCTAAGCACTTTTCATACCTGATCTCTCTAATCCTTACAATCACCTCAGGGACACCAAGCAAGCTGGCCCCTCACCCATGTGTGGCAGATAAAAACTGGGAGTGATATCTCAGCTGCGTAGGTCCCTCTGAGGAGGGGTCCCAGACCCACAACAGGCCCCCTAGCCCAGGGTTCCAGTGTGAGGAAGAAAAGCTTCCAGAATTTCTGGTTGTAGAAACCACCAAGGATTGAGGCTGAGGGAGACAGAGGGCTTCTGGAGTCCCAGGCAGTTCCTCTTAAAGGGCCTGCACAAGCATTTACCTGGGCTCACTCCCTCAGCTCCAGCTCCAGTTAAAAGGCACCAGAGGCATAAGGGGAGGAGCTGAATTGTCCAGCATCGGGGTGAGAGCTGGGGGTGGGCAATTTTCCCTCAGATAGAAGCACTGGCAGAGGCCATTGTTCCTTTGCTGAGCCTTCCCCACCCCTAGCAGAGTCCACATGCAGGCATCATATCTGAGTCTTCACCAATCTGACTCACACTGTTTGCCTTACCCTGGTGATTCCCTAAAGCCCTGCCCCACCCAACTTTCAGGCCCACTCAAGCTGCTTCCAGTGACTCTTCCATACCAATGTCCTCTCTTGGCTCAGACTTCAGATTTTACTACAATTTCTCAAACAAGCAGCATCTGGCCTCAGCGTACCTGATACCTCTCCGTATGTAGCCCCAGTATGCAGTAGCTGACCTTGGCCTACACCTCCCCGAGGTTGCAGAGCCAATGCACCCAGTGGACAGCTTCAGACAAACCACACTGAAGCACCACCACCCAATCACCTCCACAAATGACACACTCCAGAGGATGATAGAGTGGGCAGCAGAGCTCCACTGAAGTAAGTCCTTTTCTGTGGGCTGGGGCCCTGCACAGCTGATCTTCCACCATGGTCAGAGGTCAATGATTACAGCCAATTCTTGCAGCTAATCAGCCTGGGGTGTAAATCTCTTCCACTGATGTGCCAATCGCAATCAAGGCTCAACGACAAGAAGAGAGTGTAGACAGCCCACATGGGCAGTACACCTCAAGGGCCCAGCTTGGGCGACTGGGGAGGCTGTATCACTGAGCCCTACTGAACACCTACTACATTAGGCCACTCTACCAAGCCTGGGAAACATAGCAGTTCTGCCTAATACTGAGTTAACCAAAAAGTCCATATAGTTTTTTCCATAAAATAAAAGACACATTTTCATTTTTACCAATAACTTTATTGATTTGGATATTTTGAGCATGTCTGCTATCTCCCATGTGATATAATGTTAATTGTTCTCAATGTCTTGATTTGATAGCTATCAACTTCACTTGGTCTACCTGACCATGAAAAATCATCCAGCAAGAAATCTCCAGCATGAAACTTCGTAAACCACTTTTGACACATTCTATCAGTCACAGCACCTCCTCCATACACTGCACGTTTTTGCATTTCAGTTGTGTTTTTATCTTTCTTGAAATAATAAAGCATAAAACACTGAAAATGTTGCATATTTTCTTCCATCTTCAGTATTAAAATGGCCACACAAAAATTCATCAATTTTGATAAGTTTTTTTAAATGCACACTGATACTCTGATATGATAGCTGTCACAATACAATCTAACAAAACTGTTTCAAATGAGGTTAAAGAAAACTAAGCGCAACAATAGCCATCTTACAGAAAAAAAACAATGAACTTTTTGGCCAACCCAATACACAGAAAGAAACACAGGAAGGCTGGCAAAATGAGGAGACAAAGAAACACGGCCCAAATGAAAGAATAGAATAAAACTCCAGAAAAATAACTAAACAAAATGGAGACAAGCTATCTACTAGATGCAGAGTTAAAACACTGATTTTAAGGATGGTAAATGAACTTAGTGAGAACTTCAACAGCATAAAAAATGGCCAATCCGAAATGAAAGATACATTAACTGAAATAAAAAATAATTTACAGAGACTCAACAGTAGTGTAGATGAAGCTAAGAATCAAATCAGCGATTTGTGATATAAAGAAGCAAAAAAACACGCAATCAGAACAGCGAAAGAAAAGAAGAATCCAAAAAAGTGACCATATATAAGGAGCCTCTGGAACAAGCCCAAGAAAAAATAATGATGGAAACCTTCCCTAACCTGGTAAAGGAAATAGACCAGGAAGCACAGAGAGTCCCAAACAAGATGAAACCAAAGAGGCCCACACCAAGACATACCATAATTAAAATGCCAAAGGTTAAAGACAAAAAGAGAATCTTAAGAACAACAAGAAGGGGGGGAAATTGGGACAACTGTAATAGCATAATCAATAAAATAAACAAACAAACAAATAAGTAAATAAGCAACAAGAGAAATGCAGTTAACTGATTTCTCAACAGAAACTTTTCAGGCCAGAAGGGATTGACTCAAAATATTCAAAATGATGAAATGCAAGGACTTACAACCAAGGTTACTCAACCTAGCAGAGTTATCATTTAGAATAGGTCAGATAAAAAGCTTCCCAGCCAAGGAAAAGCTAAAAGGAGTTCAATACCACCAAACCAGCATATACAAAATATTCAAGGGTCTTCTTTAAGAAGAAGAGGAAAAAAAGATCAAAATATAAACACTAAAATGGCAATAAATACATATCTATCAACAATTCAATCTAAAAAACAAAATAAATGAATAAGCAAAACAGAAACAGACTCATAAATATAGAGAACATTTTGTCAGCTGTCACACGGGAGGGGTTTGAGGGGTGGGTAGAAACAGGTGAAAGGATTAAGAAGTACACTTGGTTGTTATAGAACAGTCATGAGGATGTAAATTACAGCATAGGGAATACAGTCAGTAATATTCTAATAACTATGAATGGTGTCAGATGGGCGTGAGATTTATCAGGATGATCACTTAGTAAGTTACACTGTATAACTTACTAAGACATTACACTATGTAATTACTCAGGACTGCCTACTCTAAAGCTCCAAAACAATGTTAAAGAAACGGAGTCAACTCTAATGTACATAGTGTGGTACAAAGTTCACGTCCACTATCAAAAGCCAAGGTATAACTATTCCAGAATTTTGCAAGCTGGTTGGTTAAATTTCTGACAGCCTGAAATTGGCCAAGTGGCAGTACTTATACCACAGAAATCAGTGGGGGTTTTGTTTGGGGAGCCAGTTGACCAGCACACCAAATTTAAGCACTGAAGTCTGTCTTCTGTTTTCCCAACTGTCTCTCCTCATTATGACCCTGGTAAGAAGGGCTATCTTGTCTTTTCTTTCTCTAAACAGCTGCCTACTCCGCTGTGAGGGAGTAGTTAGGAACTTTCACATGCGGGTGCCAAAGGGATCCTTCATCACACTCATCTCCAGCACCCAGAGCTCCATCACCTCATTTGCCTTGAGAGCACCAGAGCTAATACCATCTTTCCTTGTACCCATTTTGACACAGGCTCCCATTGCCCACCTCCCCACGTTGCACACCCATAAGGTTCCACATTCCCCTCTTTGAGACCTGTCACCCACCCCTTCCCAATTCCTGAAATCCTTCCTTGCGTCCTCCAGAACTAATGGTTCCATAGTGTTTTCAACTTCTCTGAATGTTCCCCCTTTACCTTCCTGTCCTAACCTAAATCGGAATGGCCCCAGAGATCAATGTTGGTCCTGGCTGTTCTTTCTCTGATAATTCTCAAGTCATTGTGCCTGGAATTTAGAAAGATGTCCTCCTTGCTCCTCAATGATGCTTCCTCACCATTCTCCCTCCCCACTCCTTAAAACTCTCCAGCTCTGATTCCTACATCACCAGACCCCTACACCTACTATCCCTCCGTTGCTGTCATCTAACCCCACCCCCCACCCCCAGTAATCCCCACTCATGTCTCAATGACTCTAGCTGCTGATTTCCTGTCACTTCCCTCTCCTCATGCTTGATGTTAACATGACCCTTCCAACACCTTGGCCTCTCATTTCTGCGAACTCCTCTAATGATCTTTCTTCCACCTGACCTCAGCTTCTCACTGCCATGGCAATACCTCAGGCCTCCTTATTACCAGTGACTGCAATCACCCCAATATCGAGTATCCTTCTATTTGACCTCCTCCTCCTGGCTTTCTAGCTCTTTATCTCTAGTATCTGACTAATAATCTTTTGACCCCACCAACCTATAGTCCATTGATCCTATGTTCTTTTCATTTTCCCCCACCACTCACCCCTACATTCCAACTTTCTTTCTTCAGCAGGCTAAATTCCAAGGTCAGACATAATTATTTGTCCTGAAACCCCTTGTCTTTCCTCCCTTTCTACTTGTTTGACTAAACCACACACTGGTTAAATCCAACTCTTCACCCACCTGACTTTGTACAGTTGAATGTGGCTGGAGCAAAACAGAAAACTATACTGACTGATATTGCTTTAAGTTCATTTAAATTCACAATCCTGTGTTCTGTGTGGGCAGTTAATGCTGCCCAAAAGCCACATGACATTTCCTTAGTTCACTCACTTACCCACTGTTCTATCTACCGTTCCTCCTCTTCTCCCAACCCTACACTCTTACAAGGACCTTGGTGCCCATGTCGCTGCAAAAACTGAATAAGAGAACATCTGCAAATCCTCACATCTAACCACCTTTCAACACCGCCCACACATATACTCTTGTCTTCCCTCCTGTTAGTCTGAAGGACTACCCTCATCCTTGTGAGACCAGTTCCCAACACCTTCACTTACGCTCTACCTCCCATTCCCTCAATGATAACTCGCCAGTGATTCTCCCCCTTCTATTCTGCATCATCAATCTTCCCTTCTATATTAGACCATTACTGGATCAACATACAAATATGCTGTTACTTCTTTTATCAGTTAAAAAAAACAAACAAAAATAAAAAATTTGCTGGGTCCCACTTCGCTCTCCAGCTATCATCCCAACTTCCCTGCTCTCCTGGGCTAGCCAGCCTCCAAGATGAGCCCCGATAATCCCCACACTTGGCATTCACACTCTGTGTGGTCTCTTCCCACACTGTGTTCATGTGACCTACAGAAAATAACAGAAATGATGGAATGACTTCTAAGGCTAGGCCATAAAAGATGTTTTAGCTTCTCTATCTTGGATCATACTCACACTCCCTAGAAGAAGCCAGCTGCCATGCTGTGAAGACACCTAAGCAGAGATGTGGAGAAGCCTGTGCAGTGAGGAAATGAGGCCTCCTGCCAACAGCCCTCTGAGGGGGCCATCTTGGAAGCCAACCCCTGAGCCTTCAGATGACTGCAACCCTGGCCAATATCGTGACTGAAGCCTCAGGAGAAACACTGGGCCAGAAGCACCCAGATAAGCCACTCCTGAATTCCTGGCCACCCGAAGCTGAGAGATAATGGGGTTTTTTTTAAGCCACTAAATTTTAGAATTT
Source organism: Micronycteris hirsuta (assembly GCA_004026765.1). Classification (NCBI taxonomy): domain Eukaryota; kingdom Metazoa; phylum Chordata; class Mammalia; order Chiroptera; family Phyllostomidae; genus Micronycteris; species Micronycteris hirsuta. Next base: position 20,282 of record PVJI01012837.1, on the reverse strand, counting down.
GTGGCAACAAATAACCGATATACTCATGTAACAGGGTGCAGTCAAGAAATGGGCCCAAATAGGGATTTGTAATGGGGTCCAGAACTCAAGATGTCCAGGAAATATTAGAAAAATATGTACAGGATGTCCTCATGCCCACAAGCCTGAACTGGGGGGGGATGGGACTCCTGGAACAGGGCCATTGGGAGCTGTTTTGTATACCAGCAGCTTTGCAGCCGACCTCTGGCATGGTCGTTTAGCATATCTATAACCTTTAACTGGTTTCATAGATATGTTAAATAGCTGTGGCCACGCTTGGAGCCAGGGGGATGGAAGTGACTTGGAGTCTCAAGATGTAACTGGAAAGGGAGGAACACACTGCTTTTTGGTGAGAGGGGGGAACCCCGCGGCTTTGGGGCTCCCTTTGCCACTCCGCTTAGGAAGCTGGGAAGCAAGATGTAGCACCGATGCCGAGCTCTCTCTTAGCAGTTCGGAAAAATGTAGGAGAAACGCTGCAGGAAGGGGTCTGGACCACGAGGCTTTGGAGGAGTGGGGACCCCTCGGCCTGAGAGACAGAGAGAAGACCATGTGGCTTTGGGTGGCTCCCTTTGCCACGCGGCCTAGGAAGCAGGAGAGACTTTGCCTGGAAGAAAAGGGGTGAAAGGACTCTTGCTGGTGGGCCATGAGGAGGTGCCACACGGTTTTGGATTAACTGGGGTTTTGGATTAACTGGAGATCTCAGTGGCAACACATGGATGGCGTTGGAACTGAGGATCTGCCTGAATCACAGACTTCTACTTCTTTTCCTGAGATACGGTACCCTGGACTGGGCAAAAGGGAGGATTGTGTGTGTTTGAGGGTATTCCAAAGAACTTTAGTATTTTAAAGGAGACATTAAGTCATTACTCCAAGCCTGTATAACTTGAAAATAAGTAATTCCTCTCCTTTTCACCAGTCTCTGGCATTGAGAGACGTCTTTCCATTTGCGGCGAGCATAACAAACCTGGTGCGCGGTTGGGATATCGTTGGGTGTCGCAGCCCTTGTTCTGTAACACTCACACTTTATAGAAAAAAGAATGACTCGATAAATTGCTTTTAATTACTGTCTTCAATTTTTCTCTTTTTTTCCCTTTTAAACTCACTCCAATAGGGCTTTTGCCCAGACTACTACACCAAAACTGCTTGTCAGTAACTACCATATTGTGAAACTCAACAACCAATTGTTAGTTCTCATCTTACTTGGTCTGTTAGGCAACATTTCACATAGCTGATACTTCCTCCTCCCTGAAATACTTCACTTACTTGGTTTCCTGGACACAACCCCGACATGACTTTCCTCCTGCTTTTCTGGTCACTTCTCAGGCTTCTCTGCTGGTATCTCCATGTCTCACCGCCCTCTTAATGTTGGAGTATTCCAGAGCTCAGCCCTTAGTCACTTCACTTCTCTATCATTCTGTTGGTGATCTCAAAGCTCTCTTATTTACATCGTCTGACAATGCCTTTAAGGCCCTACATCCTCGCTAATCAAAGTATGGTTCTATCACCAGCAGCAGCAGCATCACCTGAGAGTTTGTTATTTCCGGCCCCATTCAAAAGCAACCAAATCAGAATTTAAATTTTAACAAGATTCCTGGAGGACTTGTATATATATAAATGTTTGAAAACTAGGTTTGTGATCTGGTGCCCCATTCCTCTCTGCTCTTGCCACACTGGCCTCCTGCCACGTTCCCCACCTTAGGACCTGTGTAGTACTCTTCCCTCTGCCTAAAATGCTCTTCTCCATCGTAACTATATACTTGCTCCCTTACCTCCTTCACAAGGTTTTGCGCTTTTGTAACCAGTTTGGGAGGTCTTCTGATCACCTTATTAAAAACTGCAAACCCACCGCCATCATTGGCACTACCATGCTCTCATCACAGTTCCCTATATTACTTTTTTCCATAGCAAAGATAACCTTCTAAGGTACTATAGATTTTTTATTTAACATATGTATTGTCTGTCTACCCCTACTACAATGCAAACGTGAGGACTAAAAGTTTTTGTATTTTCTACACTAGTGTATCCTAAATCCTAGAAGAGAGCCTAGATACAGCAGGTGCTCAATAAATGTTTTTTTTTTTTTTAAAAAGTCTAGTTTTCAATAACTTCTTCAAGGACTTGGTAACCAAGTCTCTGACGCTTGGGCCACTGAACTCACTCCCTTCATTAGCAGAGTCATCCATGCCTGCAAATCTCTGCCCCCTGCCTACCTAGAATCTATTCAGCATACTTGAGAATATGTATCTTCTCCTTTACCAGGCTTTAATCAAATTCCTCAACATGCTGTTACTGCCTCCTCAATAAGCCCCATAATTTTATTTTAAACTTTATTTTCTGAAAAAATAATTTAGCACTAAAACTTTTCTGGTTCTTTGAAATTTCTCATTTCTCAAATACTTCCATTCCTTCTTCTTCCTACTCCTGACAGGGGACTCAAGAGTTGGAAAATTTCAATTTAAGGTAAAAAGTTATAAGTCTAGCAAGTAATGTATATGTTAAAGCCTTTGTTTCAGAAACTACAGATAAGGTCCATCCTGGCTTGGGGGGGGGGGGCAGCGGCGGCGTGCGGAAACAGCCGACCACCTGAGGCACTGCTAAAGATTACCGCCTGGGGTCAACTGGAGGCATCTGGGCCTTTGTGTTCAGGGAGAGACAGACTACCACCCACCCCTGGGAACAGCAAACTGCCTAAAACAGGAATGTTGTAGCCACTCACCTAATCCCCTGAACGTCAAAGCCCTTACCAGACCTTGTTTATCCCCTGGTATATAAAGGTTGGCCTGAAAAGAAAAGAGGAGATGGTCTGTTAGGGTATGAACCCACCATCTTCTCAGATCACTGGCCATCTGAATAAAACGCTCATAAAGATTCAATTACTGTCATTGCTTACTGGGTTTGGTAGTGACAGGCAGCCCCAATGCTGGTCTCTTTTCCGGTTACACTCCTTTAACCAAATGTGAGTATAAAGCACCTGAAGTGTGGCTAGCCCAAATTGAGAGGAGCTGAAGTAAAATATACACACCAAATTTGAAAGACTTAGTATGAAAAACATATATAAAACAGTTCAGTAATAATTCTCATGTTGATTTTGTGTTGATATAATAATGTTTTAGGCATATTCTGTTAAACAAAATAAATCATAAAATTGCTTGCACCTGTTTCTTTACACTTTTTAATGTGGCTACTAGAAAATTTAAAATTAGATATGTGACTCCCATTATATTTCTATTGGACTGCACTAAACAAGTCCCAAACAGAATGTCTCCTTCCTCCCTGGAAAAAATTCTTTCCCTGCTTTTGTTTTAATAAACAGGAGACTAGAAAAGAAAATCGAGGAATACAACATGCAATTAAAAACAGAAACTAAATAAAATCTCTGTAATGCTTTGAAATGATCAGTTTGATCTTCAATTGAAATAGAAAATTCTAATATTTTTCAAAGACACATATATAATGAGTGAATTTAAATGACATTAAAATACAACATCATCACTATCTGTAAAAATAGCTTAAGTTATAACTTAATAATCTGTGCACGTTTCTCAATGCCCTACATTTAAATAAAATATTTTAAAATACAATTGTTAACACACACAGATTTTGTCCACATCAAACGATTTCTGTGTTTAATGAAAAAAGATTCTTGCTTTTGCTTGCTTCCTAAAATGTTAAAGAAGTGAAATGAAAGCACCGTTCTCCTTTCATTTCCTGCCTTTAGAAGTCAGAGTTCAATGACATCATTTAAATACTACTCCTTCTCATAGGAATCTCCTTAGCAACCTTTCACAGCTTGTCATGGGTTGCAGAATTCTCTCAATCTCCCATTGTTAAAAGGGCCCCTGTCCCATCCAGAACAAAGAAATTTAAAACAGAAAACTTAACAAGCTCTTTAAGTAGAAAATTTAAGGTTTCACAATCTCCTTCAATTCTTTGGCCAGCTCATTTCCTCAAAGCATTCTGCTCTTCTATCTTCTCAAGGTAAAGTCAGATCCAGTAACCATGACCTCTGTAAAAACAAGCGTCCACTTCTATACTTGGCAGTCATTATTAAACGCCATCCCTACTGGCGCATGCCATGGGGTCCCAGGCCCATTTCACAAATACAGGTTGTTCATTCATTTTCAGTTAATTTATTAAATTTCTTTCTTGTGTAAGCTACAAAACAGTAATAGAAAAATGTATTTGAAACTATGTTAAAGAAAAGTATCAAATAGTTCAAATTATAACCATCCTGCTCCTTTTTACTACTTTGGTATTAACTACCTAATTTTATTAACATGCAGAGGAAATAATAAAATTTCAAGTTTAATAAACCAAAATTTATATAAATGACAGTGTTAAGAAAATAGCTACTGCTGCCTCTAAATTAAAGAGGGAATATTTATGTCCAAAGTGATGGGGAAGTCAAGAGTTAGAAAATTTTAGTTTCAGTTAATAGTTAATAAGCCTAGTAGTTAATGCATGTGAAAAGCTACTGTTTCGGGAACTGCAGATAAGGCCTGCCCTGACTCCAGGAGACCAAAAGTGATCGTTTGTGCTGCAGAAAAGACCATAAGCAATCAAGGTGGTATCCAAGCCATTGTGTTCCAGGGAGAGACAGTCTACCGCCCAGGACACAGGACACAGATAAAGAAAATAACTGGTCAAGCCCTGGTTGGTGTGGCTCAGTGGATTGAGTGCCAGCCTGCGAACCAAAGGGTCACTGGTTCAATTCCCAGTCAGGGCACATGCCTGGGTTGGGGGCCAAGTCCCTGGTAGGGAGCACATGAGAGGCAACAACACACTGATGTTTCTCTCCCTCTCTCTCTCTCTCCCTTCCCCTCTCTATAAAAATAAATAAATAAATAAAATCTGAAAAAAAAAGAAAATAACCAGTCAGGGGATGAAAGGATGTTAGAGAAATTGCCAGATTACAGCTTTTATCTTTTTTTTTTTTTTTTTTTTTTTTTTTTAAGTTTTTATTTTTTTTTTTTTTTCAGAGAGAGGAGAAGAGAGGGAGAAAGAGCAATGTATGGTTGCCTCTCACATGGCCCTCACGGGGACCTGGCCCGCAACCCAGGCATGTGCCCCAACTGGGAATCGAACCTGGACCCTCTGGTTCCCAGCCCACGCTCAATCCACTGAGCTACACCAGCCGGGCTACAGCTTTTATCTTATTAACCTGTTTCCTGAATTCCAAATCCCTTACCCTTTACTTTTTTACCCACACTTTTGCCCACTTATAAAAAGGCTGGCTTGAAAAGAAACATAAGATGGTCTGTTAGGTTACAAACCCACCATCATCTTAGATCGCCAGCCAACTGAATAAAGAACCCATAAATATTCAACGCCTGTCTCTACTTATTGGATCTGGTAGGTGACAGGCAGCCCGAGCTCTGGTTTTTCTGCTTTCAAAAGTGGAAAGCAAATTATGGCCAGTACCCACAGTCCTTTTTTTTATGCCATACATAAAGATATCCTTTTTTCTCAATTCTTCTTTCCGGGCTTAACAGTGAAATATGAGGGCAGCCACAGGAGAAAAGAAAAGGGGCTCACATTGCACTAAAAAAATAATTGAGACTCACATTCATAAGATCAACACAATCACTGATACAAAATGGAAAGGCTTCCTAACATGTTCTTTTTAATATAATTTCATTTACAAAATAGACTTTAAAGCCAAGGCCACAGTAAGAGACAAAGAAGGATACCACATAATGATAAAGGGAAGTATCCAACAAGAGGATATAACCATGGTAAACACTTATACACCCATTTAAGGGCAACTAAATATGTAAAGAAAATCTTGATGGAGATAAAGGGAGAGATTGACAGAAATACAATCACAGTTGGGGATTTTGACACCCAATTGACTTCAATTGATAGGTCTTCTAGACAAGAAATTGCAAAGGAAAAAAGCAGTCTTAATGACACACGATCATACGGACTTAGTTGAATTCTTCAGAGAATTTCACTCCAAAGCACCAGAATATACACACCTTTCAAGTGCACATGGAATGTTTTCTAGGATAGCCCAAATGTTAGTACACAAAACAAGTCTCAATAAATTTAAGAAGACCGAAATCATATCAAGCATCTCCTCTGACCACAATGCTATGAAGCTAGAAATCAAGAACACTGAAAAACATGCAAAGATATGGAAGTTAAATAACATGTTATTAAACAATGAATGGGTCAATGAAATTAAGGAAGAAATCAAAAGATACAGCAAAACAAATGAAAATGAGGACATAACAATCCAAAATATGTGGGACAGTGGGAAAGCAACCCTAAAGGGAAATTCATAGCATTGACATAGCGATAACCTATCTCAAAAAAAAAAAAAAAAAAAAAAACAGAAAAAGCTCAAATAAACAATCTAACATTACACTTAAAGGAAATTGAAAAAGAACAACAACAAAGCCCAAAGTCAGTAGAAGGAAGGAAACAATTAAGATCAGAGTAGAATAAATAAAATGATACAAAAAAATCAATGAATCCAAGAGCTGCTTCCTAGAAAAGATAAACAAGATGGGCAAACCTTTAACAAGACTCATGAAGGAAAAAGGAGAAGGACCCAAATAAATAAAACCAGAAATGAAAGAAGAGAAATAACAGTTGGCACCAAATAAGTACAACAAATTGTAAGAAAATAATATGAACAATTACATGCCAACAAACTGGTCAACCTAGGCAAAATGGATAAACTCCTAGAAACATACGATCTTCCAAAACTAAAAAAGGGAGAACCAGAGAATGTGAGTACACAGATTACACCTAGTGAAATTGAAGCAGTAATCAAAAAACTCCCAACAAACAAAAACACTGGATTGGATGGCTTCACAGGTGAATTTTACCAAACATTCCAAGAAGAATGAACACATCCTCAAATTATTTCATAAAATTCAAAAGAAGGGAGGGTTCTAAATTCATTTTAAAAGGCCAGTATTATCCTAATTTCAAAACCAGATAAAGATACTACAAAGGAAGAAAATTATAGATCTGTATCACTGATGAACACAGATGCTGAAATTCTCAACAAAATATTAGCAAACTGAAAACAGCAATGCATCAAAAAGACTATACAGCATGATCACATGGAATTTACTCCAGGAATGCAATGTTGGTACAACATTCGCAAATCAAAGTGTGATTCACCACATAACAAAAGGAAGCATAAAAATTACATGATCATATCAACAGATGCAGAAAAAGCATTTGATAAAATCCAGCACCCAATTTGATATAAAAACACTCACCAAAGTGGGAATAGAGGAAACATATCTAAAACATAATAAAGGCCATATATGACAAACCCACTGCCAGCATCATACTCAAGGGGCAAAAACTAAAAGTATTCCCCTTAAGATCTGAAACAAGACAAGGATGTCCTCTTTCACCTCTTATTCAAATAGTACTGGAAGTCCTAGCCACAGCAATTAGACAAGAAGAAATAAAAGGCATCTAAATTGGAAGTAGTAAAACTGTCTTTATTTGCAGATAACAGGTACATAGTGTACAGAGACATACACAGAGATAGTGCACCTAGAGAACCCCAAAGATTCCACCAAGAAAGTACCAGAACTGACAAATGAAATCAGCAAAGTGGCAAGATACAAAATTAAAATGCAGAAATCAGTTACATTTTTATATACCAATAACAAACTAAAAAAAGGGAAATTAAAAAAGCAATCACATTCACAACTGCTACAAAAAGAATAAAATACTTAGGTATAAATCTAACCAAGAATGTAAAAGACCTGTACTTGGAAAATTATAAGACACTGAAGAAATAAACTGAAGAATATACAGACAAGTAGAGGCACTTAGCATGTTCATGGATAGGAAGTATTAACATCCCTAAAATGTCCATACTACCCAAAGCAATCTATAGATTTAACACAATTCCTATCAAGATTCCTTTATTTCACAGAACTAGAATATTTCAAAAATTTATATGGAACCACAAAAGGCCTCGCATAGCAACAGCAATCCTGAGAAAGAAGAACAAAGTTGGAGGAATCATGCAACCTCATATTGAACTAGCCTATAAGGCCATAGTAATGAAAACAGTATGGTACTGGCATAAAAACAGACACAGAGATCAATGGAACAGAACAGAAACCGCGGAAATAAACCCACACCTTCATAGTCAATTAATATTCAACAAAGGAAGCGAGCATATACAATGGGCTAAAAATAGTTTATTCTACAAAATGGTGTTGGGAAAATGGGACAGATACGTGCAGAAAAATGAAACTAGACCACCTTCTTACACCACACAGAATAAGTTCAAAATGGATCAAAGACTTAAATGTTAGAGCAAAAAAATCCTTGAAAAAAACATAGGCAGCAAAATCTCGGACATTTCTCGTTAGCAGTTTTTTTATTGGATATATCTCCCCAGGCAAGGATACAAGAAAAAATAAACAAATGGGACTACATCAAACTACAGAGTTTTAGCACAGCAAAGGAAAGCATCAACAAAATATAAAGACAACTGACAGAATAGTAAAACATATTTGCTGATACATCTGATAAGTGGTTAATATCCAAATTTTATAAAGTGGTTACAAAATTCAACACTACAAAAACCAACTACCCAATGAAAAAATGTGCAATAGTGCCATGGACCTGAATAGATACTTTTCTAAGGAGGACATACAGATGGCCAACAGACAGGAAAAGATGCCCAAGGTCACTAATCATCAGAGAAATGCAAATCAAAACTGCAACAAGATATCATCTCACACCTGTCATAATAGCTACCATCAAAAAATCAACAAAGAAGTGCTGGTGGCAAAAGGGGGACCATTTTGCACTGTTGGTGAGAATGCAGATTGGTGCAGCCATTGTGGAAAGCAGTATGGAGATACCTCAAAAAATTAAGCCTTCTGACCCACTGATCCCACTTCTGGGAATATATCTAAAGGGATTCAAAACACTAATTTGAAAGAACATAAGCACCTCTATGTTCACTGCAGTGTTATTTATAATCGCCAAGATATGGAAGCAGCTCAGTGTCTATATCAGTAGATCAGTGGATAAAACAACTATGTGACATCTACACAATGGGATACTACTTGGCATGAAAAAGAAGAAACTTTTCCTTTGTGATAGTATGGATGGACCTGGAGAATGTTATGCTAAGTGAAATAAGCCAGTCAGAGAAAGACAAATACCATATGATTTCTCTCATATGTGGAATCTAATGAACAAACAAGAAAAATGGGGACAGACTCCATAGATGGAGAGCAGGATGACAGCTAGTGGGGGGATTATTAGGGGGTGAAGGAATTGAGCAAAAATGAAAACGGACTCATGGACATGGACAGCAGTGTGGTGACTGCTGGGGGGGTGGGGAATATAAGGGGACTATATGGTAATGGAAAGAAATACAATAAAGATTTTTTTAAAAGAAAGAAACAAACATAGGGAGGCCATCAAAATGAAGAGTCAAAGAAACATAGCCCAAATGAAAGAACAAATCAAAACTCCAGAAAAAAAGCTAAACGAAATGGAGATAAGCAATCTATCAGATGCAGAGTTCAAAACACTCGTTACAAAAATGCTCAAGGAACTTAGTGAGGACCTCAACAGCAAAGAAAGGGTCCAGTAAGAAGTGAAGGATACACTAATTGAAATAAAGAACAATTTACAGGGAAACAATAGTACAGTGAATAAAGCCAAAAATGAAATCATTGATCTGGAGCATTAGGTTTTTTGAAGCAAAAAAACCACCAATCAGAACATCAAGAAAAAAGAATAAAACAAACAAACAAACAAACAAGGATCGTATAAGCAACCTTTGGGACAACTCCAAGCATTCCAACATTACATAACAGGGGTGCCAGAAGGAGAAGAGAAAGAGTAAAAAATTGGAAATCTATTTGAAAAAATAATGAAAGAAAACTTCCCTAATTTCATGAAGGAAATAGACATGCAAGTCCAGAAAGCAGAGAGTCCCAAACAAGATGAATGCAAAGAACCCACACCAAGGCACATCATAATGAAAATGCCAGAGGTTAAAGATAAAGAGAGAATCTTAAAAGCAGCAAGAGAAAAGCCATTATTTACCTACAGGGGAGTTCCCATAAGACTAACAGCTGATTTCTCAAAAGAAACTGCAGGCTAGAAGAGACTGGCAAGACATATTCAAAGTCATGAAAAGCAACGGCCTACAGCCAAAATTGCTCTACCAAGGAAAGCCATCATTTAGAATTGAAGGGCAGATAAAGAGCTTCCCAGACAAGAAAATACTAAAGGAGTTCATCATCATCAAACCATTATTTATGAAATGTTAAAGGGACTTATTTAAGGGAAGAAGATGAAAACTATGAACAATAAAAATGGCAATCAATGCATACCGTATTTTGCCATGTATAATGCGCACTTTTTTGCCAAAATTTTGAGGGAAAAATAAGGATGCATGTTATACATGGGTAGTACTAAAACTGTATCTATATAAATGTTTTAAATTCTTTTATATGTACTTACTGTTAAAAGTGTAACTCTAGAAAGCAATAACGATGTCTGTATGCAAAATAATACCCTGGAATATGATAATCAGTTTTGTTTCTAAATATAAATAAATCAATAACTGAATTAAAAAATTAAAACAATAGATATTTTTCCTAAAAGACTGGGCCAAAAACATGCATGCACAATATATACAGGAGCACATTATATATGGCAAAATACAGTACCTGCCAACAATTAAATCTAAAAAACCAAGTAAGCTCACAAGAAGAAGAGAGACCAAATCATGGATATGGAGAGTTTTTTGAAGGTTGCGAGATGGGAAGGGGGTGTAGGAGAAAGGGTGAAGAGCTGAAGGGATTAAGAATTACAAATAGGTAGTTACAATATAGACATGGGGATGTAAAGTACAGTATAGGAAATGGAGCAGCCAAAGAACTTATACGCATGACCCATGGACATGAACAATGTGTGCGGATTGCCTGAGGAAGTAGGGGGTTCTGGGTGGAGGGGGGCAAACAGGAAAAATTGGGACAACTCTAATAGCAAAATCAATAAAATATAGTAAAGAAAGAAAATAAAAAGAAAACCCACAGATGGGAGAAAATATTTGCAAGCTATGTATCTGATAAGGGACTTGTATCCAGAATATACAGGGTATGGTAAAAGTAGATTTACAATTGTTTGTATGGATAATAATACAATTAGTAAATAATAATACAAGAATAAACTGTTTTGCACTCTCACAACTGTAAACCTACTTTTTTCCCACTCTGCATAAAGAACTATTACAACTCACTAATAAAAAAATAAATAACCCAATTAAAATAGGCAACGGGTCAAAAGACATACTGACAAATATGTACAGATGATCAAAAGCACATGAAAGTACGTACAACATTATCAGTCATCAGAAAAATGCAAATCAAAACCAGGAGATACCATTTCACAACCAGCAGGATTGCTAGAATCAAACAGCCAGATCATTATTAATAAGTGTTAGATATAAAAAGTAAAAACCATCATACACCACTGGTGAGAATGTTAAATATTGGAGCTACTTTGATAAACAATTTGGCAGTTCCTCTAAAGTTAAAACATGGAATAATTACCAGGTGACCTAACAATTCCACTTCTATATACATATCCAAAAGAAATGAACACTTATGTCTAACAAGACCTTGTACAGGAATGTGTACAGGAGTATTCTTCATAATGGCCAAAAGGTATAAACAACTAAAATATCCATCAACTTACGGGTGGGTAAACAAAATATGATCCAGTAGTAAAAAAAAGTACTGATAAATGTTATAACATAAACAAACTTTGAAAACATTAAGTGAAAATCAGTCAGTCACAAAAGACCTAGTGGGGGGATAGCTAGAGTATCAGATTTATTTTAAAAGGGACAAAAATGTTCTAAAAAGGATTGTGGTTGCATAATTCTGTAAAATATATTAAGAATCATGGGCTGCACACTTTAAATGATTGACTTGTATGGTATGTGAATTCTTTGTCAATATAGCTCTTACAAAAAAATAAACATCATCATCAAAAGAAATTAGGTAATTACCATACCAATTATATAATTTTATTGCTAATGATTTTTAAGTATATTTTATGACATTTGCCAAATAAAGTAAAATCTCTTCCAAATTAAGATACCGAAAGACACCATAATAAAATGCAGAAACTCTATTAATCAAACTCTACCTAGCTGACTACTCTACCTCACACTCCACAGTCCCTCTATAGATCACACTGACTGGTCTCTTTGACAATTATTAGCCATGAGTAACTCTGCATAGTAACAGTGCTCTTAGGTAACATGGTAGGAAAGCTGTATGCTTACCACAGGCCAGCTGAATTTGTTCCCAAACCCACTTATGCGGCTGTACTTACGTGATTATAATAACAGTTTAGTTAAATGATACATAAGCTAATGAAATATGAATGCATAAATACTACTCCCAAAAAGAACATATAAGTAAACAGGAAATGAAGAATACATATCAAAAGAACAATCCTAAGAAATAGAAAAACATTTCAAGACAGAAATGTTTCTTCCCTTAAAGAGATGTTGACCCTATTCCAATCTTTAACATGGCCTGTAAGACCCGGCACCACCTCGTCTTTCCTATATGTCCTACAATGCTCCTTCATATTCTCTATGTGTGCTGTCAGTTTCAAAAAAACAATTGTTTTCTCAGAGTCCTCAACTATGATGTCCTTCTGCCTGGAAGGTTCCACCCCATATATCTAAACCCTTTGTCTCAGCCAAGTTTGTCTGTTATACAAAGATGCATATATCGCTAAGAGTAGCCCATAATGCACGCTTAATGAATAAGTCAACATTTTTTTAAATCCTCACCCAAAGACACTTTTTTCATTCTTTTTAGAGAGAGAGAGAAAGGGATGTGACTGAGAAGCATTGACTGGTTGCCTCCTACGTGCCTGGACCAGGGAACCTGAACTGGGGATTGAACCCACAACCTAGGCATGTGCCCTGACCAGGATTTGAACCTGCATCCTTTTGGTTACGGGATGATGCTCCAATCAACTGAGCCACACAGGCCAGGGCAATAAGTCAACTTTTTAATGTACACATGAGACATCTAGAAGAATATTCTAAACAGCCATTATCGTTAGATGTTAGGGTATAATGTAATTTACTTTCTCCTCTGTATCTTACTGTGATGTTTTAATTTTTACAACAAATATACAACATTTTTACAAATGAGTAAAGGTACAGTTGACCCTTGAACAACATGGGTTTGAACTGTGGGGGTTCACTTATAGTCAGATTTTTTTCAATAAATATAGTCACCCCTTCAGATCTGTGGGTTTCACATACATAGACACAACTAACTGAAGATCAAAAACATTACTCTCACATTCCCAAATGCAGATTCCCAACAGATGCAAAGGAGAGACTATAGAATCAAAAATATACAAGGAATTTTTTTAGATTGTGTGGAGGGACTGATGCCCCTAATTCCATGCATTGTTCAAAAGTCAACTGTACTTTGAAAAAAGAAATTAAAATCTAGCCCCTTCCCATTGATACCATGAGCACTGTATTATCTGTGCTAAAAAAAACAACAACAAAAAAAACCACTAATTTTTATTTTATTAAAAACATTTAAAATTGCCCTGGCTGGTGTAGCTCAGTGGATTGAGCACGGGCTGGGAACCAAAGGGTCCCAGTTCGATTCCCAGTCAGGGCACATGCCTGGGTTGCAGGCCAGGTCCCCAGTGAGGGCCATGTGAGAGGCAACCATACGTTGCTGTTTCTGTCACTCTCTGTCTCCCTCCCTTGCCCTCTCTCTTAAAAAAAAAAATTTAAAATTTAAACTTTTCATTAAGGTAGACTGATATAGCCCCCTGACAAGGCAAACTATTGAGCAAACGTTCTACTCTATTATCAAAGTACTCAGGCACTTAAAACTTCCTGAAAGGTAAACTTTCTACTCCTTCAAGAAAAAATGTTACTCCCAGATAATTCTGATTATTCTAAAATCCTTTGCCAGATTATACTGTCATTGATCTTCAAAAGTAAGGACTATACAAAGGAACCCTACTTGTAAAAATTTTGTATCCTATGGTCATACCATGTCCCCTCTATTTAAGGCATTTACGACTGTTAACACAGGCCATTTTGGTAATAAAAAATATCTGAGATAGAGATAACAGAGGAAAAAAGGATGGGGGAGACAGAGAAGAGGCAGGGATGAAAGGAAAATGAATTTAAAATATGCTAAGCAGCTATCATAATGTGCCCCACCCCCACCATCTACATCTGATGATACATGAAATCTAAGTAAGATTCATTTATTACATCAATAATATCTCACTACCACTCTGGCTGGTGTGGCTCAGTTGGTTAGAGCCCCATAAACCAAAAGGTAGCAGGTTCAATTCCCACTCAGGTCACTTGGGTAGGTTGCAGTTTCAGTCGTGGTCAGGGCGCGTGAGCCAATTGATGTTTCTCTCTCACATCAATGTTTCTCTCCCTCTCTTATTCTCTTCCTCTCTCTCTCAAAAATCAGTAAGTGTGTCCTCAGGTGAGGATAAAAAAAACAGTATCTCACTACCAACCTCTACTAATATTGACAGAAAGAAGCAGCAACTCAAAGGTAGACACATTTACTCTGAGGAATGTAAATGTGGTAACACAAACCCATTTCCAGACCATATAAGTTAATATCAATCAAGTGGCCATGTAAATTCAGACACATTTGGAGTCTGTAATCCAAAAAGACAGAAAGTAGAATATGAGCATCCTTTCTGTTCCCTTTACCTGTTGACCACAGAGAAAATGCTGTAGTTACTAGCAGTTAATGGAGTTTATTCTTCCGATCCTTTATTGTACACATATCATTTTAACTTTTATCCATGCAATTTCATTTATAAAACCTTAAAGTAAGGTTTAAAAGCAGGCAAAGCCTTCTGCTCAAAGAACAGATCTGATATTATAACTGCCTTTTTGTTTCTGCTAGGAATTCCAAAATGTACTTAGTTTGGTATCAAATACTATTTTGCAATCATATAGCGTGGGCTAATTATCAGCTAAAGTTGTGCACACATACAAACATTTTTGTTAAAATATCACATATTTCTTTCATGTTAGGTTTTTTAGTTACTTTGAAAATTAACTAAGGACTCATGGACACGGACAACAGTGTGCTGATTGTGGTGGGGAGAGGGGTGGGTGGAGGCGGAAGAGGGTATAGAGAGGATAAACGGTAATGGAAAAATACAATAAAAAAATGAACTATTAGCCCTGGCTGGTGTAGCTCAGTGGATTGAGCGTGGGCTGGGAACCAGACGATCCCGGTTCGATTCCCGGTCAGGGCACATGCCTGGGTTGCAGGCCAGATCCCCAGTTAGGGCCATGTGAGAGGCAACCATACATTGCTGTTTCTCTCCCTCTCTGTCTCCCTCCCTTCTCCTCTCTCTAAAAATAAATAAATAAAATCTTTAAAAAAAAAAAATGAACTATTAAAATGATAGCCCAGACTCAGGTCAGAGCTTCAAGTAGCAAAGACTGATTCAATTATGTTTATGAGAGATCCTGAGATCAACTGATAAACATTAAGTGGAAAATAAACAAACAAATAAAATTAACTAAGAGTGATCAAATGTCAAAGTGCAGTGAACTGATAAAGCTAAAGACAAAAGAGACATTTTTAATAACATACTCTGTGTTAAAGCAGCAAACACCTACACACTACTACAGTTTATTTTGGGCTACTTAGGAAACAAAATTTTTTCATGTAGTCCAGTTTGTCTCAAAAATTGTAGATAATTAGAATGGAATTCTGATGTATTTCTTAGCTTATTTTCAAAATGAGTCTTCGATTTCCCCCAAAAGCAGATTAATTCTAGGTCTGATTTCCCAACAGGTCAAATATATAGATAATTCTTGAGTAGTTGGGTTTTTTTTTGTTGTTGTTAGTATCTCTCTGTTTATTCGCTAACAATAATACACAGCCCCTGGATGGGGAAGGGGCAGGAGAAGCCATGACAGGATAGGCTGGGAGGTGAGGAAGCACCTGCTCCCTGGCTCCTCTCCCCTCTGTGTTTTGGTGGGGAAAGGAAGAGAGTGGCCTCGCCTTTATTCTCCAGAATGTAAACAGTAGCAGGTGTAAAAAAAATAAAAGTACAAAAGACAGGAGGAAGGTCCCAGACATCCCCCTACCCCGGGGTCTTCCCTGTCACCGGTGGAAGTCCTCTCACTGCCCCATCCACCAAAGCTCCCTCAGTCCTAGAGGCTTCCTGGCACCGGCAACACTCCCAAGTACAGAGTCCAGGGCTCAGAACTGCCGGGCAAGCAGCTTACACAAGCTCACACGGGTGACAGGAGACAGGCTTCTTGCTGGTACACAGGGTCAACTGGTATATCTAACCCTGGGCACGGGGCTCCAGCTGAAGGAGACAGTTCACTTAAAGGGCTTAAGTCTGTGGACTCCAGCCCCCATGAAGTTCTTAGGGTTGCGGTCCACACTGCCAAGGAGAGCAGGTCCCAAACCCCAGGAGCCTGGCCTTAGTGACTTGAACAACTATGGGGTGGTTGGCTTGAAGATTTTCTGTGCCTCCTGTTGGGGGAGACTCAGCTGTTCCCAGCACTGGAAGTCCTGGGCTGCCATCTCTGTTGACTGGAAGAACTTATTGATGGTCACTGGAGCTTCAGGGTGAAGGACTGAGGGGCTTCCCCATACCCTGAAGCATACTGACAGGAGGGAAGGCATCAGGAAGTCCTGCAGACACTCGATACTGAGTACCTACACATTTGGTCTGCACAGCAAGCTGAGTCTGGAGGTCTCCAGGGTAGATGACAGTGGGTGTTAAATTCTGGAACTGTACTAAAGGGAATTCATGCTTCTCACCTTGGGAAATGTAGCCCTAATGTTTCACGTCTAAGAGAGAAAAGACTCCCGTGGAACATGGGACAGCAAGCAGGCCCCACGTGTGTGACAGCGGAATTTCCTATGGGGAATCAGGATAGTCTATTTCTTAGATTTAAAACTTGCTCTTGCTAAAACCTCTCTCTCCCTGAATCAAAAGAACTTATGCTAATACATGCCTAGCTTCCTTAGACCCGTATGTACTGTTATTCCTTTCGAGTTCCCCCAGAAACCTATTGTCTTTCCATCTGCATATCTATCTTTTTGATGCATTGTCCTGGGTGTCTACCACCTAATGTAAATCTACAATCTATACATAGTTAATGAAGACCATTCTGATGTAATGTGCCCAAGAAACAACAATAAAAGCCTATGGGGCATAGCTCGTGGTCTCTCTCGCCATGATTGGAGGGGGGTCGCGGGGTCCCGGATTTTCTAGTCCAGTATACTCTGTGTGAATTTTTTTACACGCCTGCCATGGCATATGAATTCTGTGGGCCAGAATTTGCAACACTGTACCAAGGTCTTGGTGCCACAGAAGAGACATGTGGCTCAAGTTTTTCCAGAACTCAGACTTGACTTTAATCTGCAGCAGCTGGTTCTCAAACAGGACCCCATTGTTCTTGCACATGAACTTGGCAATTTATCAGCTTCTGGGATGACCAGACCAATTTCCTTAGGACATGGGCACAGAAAGGCCTCCTTGGGGATGGGCCCCAGGCTGAGCTGGAAAGTCAGGTCATTGGAGGAGATATCCACCAGGAGGTTGCCTGCACCCAAGAGAACCTGGAGTGCCTCTAGGTCAGAGGGTAAGGGTGTCCACATGGTGCAAGGGGTGGGATCCACACTCCCACTGACGTCACTGCTGCTTGGGTCCCTCAAAACATCATCCAGGGTGCTACCAGCCTCTGGCTCCTTCCTGCATTTCAGCTTGGCCAGGATGGACAATTCACACTCAGGGAAGGGTGTTATCTCCTCCACCACTGTGGCCAGGATATCCGTGCTGGCCACCAAGCTGAGGATGAGGTCCTTGACCACACATTGCTACAGCAATATGTTGTGTTGCATGGTTGGAAGACGACCCACAGCATGACCTGAACAGTGGCCTTGGTCTCCAGGAACTCTGATGAACTTGATGTAGGTGGATGGCATCAGGGTCCGCATCACCACACTGTACAAGTAAAACTTGGAGTGTAGCACTAAGAACTGCACTGGAGGGCTGGAGTGGGGGTCTCTAGCAATGAGGTTCCCAAACTCCCCAAGGATGTAGCCACTAACATTCGCCATGTTCTCATGACAGGCTGGGGGCTGAAGTACCTCCAAGATGGTCTTGGCGGTGTAGCCCTGGGCATCATTGCAGCTGGTGACAATCTGCAGCATGCAGTACCACACCTCTTCTCTCACACAGTCACCTGAAATGTAGATGAGGTTGAGGATAGTGTTCATGTACTAGCTATAGTCTTCTGCGTATTTCTCAGCCAGATGGGCACGTTCAGGATGATCTCTTCGCAAAAGGTATAGTTGGCTATTGTCAGGTACCGCAGCATCTTGACATGATATGCTTGGTGTTGCTGCAGTCACACATGGGTAGAGGTCAGCCGCTTGCTGCAGCACCCTTACATTCCACTCCATCTTGAGAGCATTGATGATGATGTTGATGTGGGTCTTGACTGCCTTGTGGAAGAACTCAGAGCTGACCAGTGTGCACATGTTCTCCAGGGCCAGGTAGCACTGGTTGGTCTCCTGGTGCTATAGAAACTTACCCAGTTTATTGCAGGCCCACACCAGAAGGCTGGGCTCACTGTCATAGTGGATGATGAGGCTGATGGTCTTGGACAGGATAGCATTCTTGGCATTGGAATGCTAGACCTTCTTGAACTTGAATGGACCATGGGAATTGTTGAACATGGTCTCCAGACACTCAATCAGCCTCCCCTTCAAGGCCACATCCTCTGGCAGAGGGCAGTAGTGCAGCAGCTGTAGGAGCTTTACCAAGAGCCAGGGTGCAGGGACAAAGTAGCAGATGTAGTCCTACAGGTAGGTGGAGGTTAAGGAGACAATCCATCTTCAGGCAAGACTCAGCCAGGGAGATGCAAGTCTTGAAGTCATCCACACTCTTCTTGACAAGACAGGTGATGAGCCTGACAGCAGCGGTGACCATGCCCACATGCTGGTCATTGAGCAGATGCAAGACGTGTGCCATCCACTCGCCCATGCATACCAGGTCGGGTGAGGCCTTGTAGAGCCACAGCAGGCACAGGGTCACGCTCTGACTCATGCTGTCTTGGTGTCCTTAGCCACCAGGATGCGAGGGATATCAGCAGCAAAGGCCTCACCCATCTCACCGTTGCCCACTTTGGTGAGGCAATGCAGGGCCAGACACATGAGGGTGGGGTTCAGCTGGGCAGGTCATTTCTTTTTTTCAAAAAAGATTTTGTTTATTTATTTAATTTTTAGAGAGAGGGGAAGGGAGGGAGAAAGAGAGGGAGAGAAATATCAATGTGAGAGAGCAACATTGATCAGTTCTTCTGGTACACACCCCAACTGGGGACTGAACCCACAACCCAAGTATGTACCCTGACAGGGAATTGAACATGCAACCTTTTGATTTACAGGACAACTCCCATCCAACTGAGCCACACTGGTCAGGGCTGCCCAGGTCATTCTTATGTCACTGTTGATGAGCCGGATCAGCTGAGAGTTAAAAGTTCACTAGCACTAAGATGCAGGTAACCTATCTGCTTCTGCATACTTGTTGGAGCTAAGAAAGTTCACAGTATCCATGTGACCAAAGTCAATGTCATGGCCAAGCAGAAAGATTAATGGCAATTTGCACACATATTTTTTCTTACTGGAGCCATTCAAGGCTTTTTCTCTTTTTGAACTTGGAGCAAATATTAGCCAGTTCCTTGTTAATTCTCTTAACCTCCACATCTTTGCTCTTACAGTTCCAGATATCAGAGATGAATACTGTGAGCCCTGCATTTCATCATCCTTGGACACAGCTGGCATGATGGGAGTGGTGTCAGCTCTAGGCCTGGCGAGGCAGGGCGCAGAACAGTGGGGGCTGGCAGATGGGGACTGATAAGACTTGAGCAGTTTGAGTACTTTAGAATCAGAGTACTTCACAAACTACTAGAGTATAGAACCTTATATTCACCTAACCACTGTGGTTGAAAGTTCATGGATTATGTTCACTCCTCTGCCCAGTTTACACCTAGCAGAAACACATTCCCTGACTACATAATGCCAGGAATGGAAATAGACACAGGTAAGAGGAATATACAGAATAAAGAGACACTTAGGCATTTCACTGTCCCAAATGGGGCACTAAATTAATTATCAGTATTATGCAGATACTTACATTGCAGATAAAGGCTGAATAAGAGAAATCTGAAT